>JAJDFG010000019.1:4832500-5030000 GCA_021039105.1 Scomber colias | reverse complement strand
AAAACACCTTATACACGTTTCTTTTTAGCTAGACCTTTCCTTATGTGACCCACAGTATAGAAAAATGTGCAACTGATACACATTTGTATATATGCAAATATATCAATCTGACCTGTGTTTATTCAAAAAAATTCAAAAATCAGCATTCAAATGTGTTGTTGTATTTATCATATTCTATTCAAATGTTCTCCTGGACCATAAAATAGTGATTGTGAATGTTGTAATCAAACATTTGTGAATGACTGATGGGGAATATATGAATGTGAATCGGTGTAGACTAGTTATGAGTCAGAAAATGAACAGTATGGAAGAGTTAAGAAGGATAAAAGTCAGAGTTTGGTTTATCTGATCACAACTCATGTCCATGCTGATGCTATAAGCTATGAGAGGCATTTTATAGGGTCAAAAGCTAAAAAGATGGCACTATTCTGTGTTTTGAGGTATTATTCTTTATAACTTTATGTGCTTATTGTGTCACATTCATCGTGAGCCACCCAGAACAACAAGTCTGACTTGTTGACTCCATGTCTTTCCGCTGTCCAGCTGATAACCCTCCAATCATAAACCTGCTGCTCATGCAATCAAGCCACTACAACACTTTGAGTATGTTCAAGTGCTGCCTCTGTATGAACTCTGTCAGCGTTTCCTCCTTCTGCATAAATGTGACTGTGACTTGTTTCTTACCACACACATAACACTGCACTGTCTGTTTCTCTGTGTGTTGTGTCTACCTCTATCTGAAGTAGACAAAAGCTCATATTATTACATCATGTTTTGGTCCTTGCCTCTGGATATTTAAGAGTAATCCTCCTCCTGGTGAGAATAATGGTTTATTTTTAAACCCTGTGTGTGTGAGATGTCTAGCAGCCCAGAGGCAACCCACAGTAGGTGTCATTGGATTTATTTCCTTAATTGTCAGCCACTGTCAGGATAACAGTTAATACTGATTTTTAATATTAAAGCTTAATTCATTTACTGTAAATGAGCAGTTAAATGTCCTCTCTTGGTGTATCTGGCATCTAAAACCTCATCATTACACTCAGTTTAACTCATTCAAATGAAACTTTGCATAAGTTTGACAGAGGAATAAGGAATATGGCTCAAATTTTAGGATAATTAATGCACTTACTGTATTGAAAATATACTGTATGTACTGTATAACACTTTATATTTCTAACCACAAACCACAAAAAATAAAATAAAATAAATAAAGCATGCAAGTATTTAGACTCAAATACAGTTTTAATCTGCAAAAATCACAATAATTGTCTCAGGAATGTGATCATTTGTGGCTTTAAATAGATTGCTGTTCAATTATAGTTTATTTTTTATATATTAATACACATTGTCACTTGTACTATAAATAAAATATAAGTTTCACTCAAAAACATGCAGAGGAGGGAGCAGTAGTGTCTGCAGAGCTTCTAATTAGGATGCACAAGCTCCAGTAATCAGAGTTAACTGCTATGTAGCATAATAGGCTAAACTCCTTCAACTCCAAAAACCCTGAAAAACAGATTGCTTTGAACACAACTATCAATTGTCACATTATCTTTACATAATGAGTTAGTTATCAAATGTTCATCGCATAATACATTCCTTTTCTATTAATTAATTACTCAATTAGCATATGAAAATGTGTGATTACAGTAAAACTAACTGATATGACAATAAAAAGAGAGATAACAGATCTTTAATGAATGATGGACAGGACCAGTCAAGTCCAGTTTCAATGCATTCATGAGCTTTATAATGTTTATTGAATAACAAATGTTACTCCTCACTCTTCCACTCATTTTTTCTTCTTTCTAAAATCCTCCCCTCTCATCTCTTCCTCTCTCAGTATAATCTCTCCTCATTTCTTCTCCTGAACACATGAAGGTCTAACTACGATAAACTCTCTGATGGGGACTGTTGGCCGAGCACTGAGGCACATTAAAGCATCTGATGCAATGAGAGGCTGAGGCAGGAAACTGGGTGCTTACTGTAGTTGGGAGGGGTTTCACTCTTTCACTGTGTGTGCGTGTGCGTGTGTGTGTGTGTGTGTGTGTGCAAACACATCTCACATCTCACATGTCAACACACTGTATGTTTACAGCAATTCAGGCAGCAAATTCTCACTTCTGGTGGTGGAGACTAAAAATATTTGCTGCCCTAATTCACTAGAACATTACTGGGACAGACAGTGAAGTGACAGCAGCTTCCAAACGCAGCTGTTCCACTCTTGTTTCTTTTGTTTCTTTCTCACTTTTATCTGCAGTTCAGTCTCCAAATGGGAAAGAAAAAAAGTCAATAAGCTCACAAATCAATACATGCACTTACCAGCTGACTGTCGTCAAAAACAACATTGATACTAATGGAGCACTCTGGCCTGAAAGATTGACACACACATCATATCTACTCATGGATGGAAACTACAGCCTCCACTCTGGACCAACTGAATTATTGAGTATCAGTAAACAGGAAGAGAAGATCCCACTGGGAAGCACGTGTGTGTGTGTGTGTGTGTGTGTGTGTGTGTGTGTGTGTGTGTGTGTGTGTGTGCTGTTAAGTGGCTGGGCGGGGGTTGCCCCACATTTGGTGCTCGTTTACACATAAAAACACACCCATGTCTTTATGTCTATACCTACAAGGACCCTAACACATTTTGGGTTACATTTTTTACCCATTTTGGATCAGGTTAACTTTACCCAGTAGCAATCTGTTATTTTGACCCCATGTTACACACAAAAGGCTTTAGCTAAATGATGTGCAGATGACATACAAGTTATTAACAATTCATAAAAAAAAGACTAGAGTGAATTATAACAAACTTAATTTGGGTATAAAATGCAACAATAACATAAAGCTATAGTAAAGCTGGGTCTCTAATGGCTTTTGGGGTAACTTTTTGTTAATGGATAAGATTTTAACACAGTCAGGGTGTAGACTACAGGGGAGCCAGATTGAGTTTGGCTCCCCTTAATAAGACTCATGTTTTACCCTGAACATCTGATCATTTATGAAATTTCAAGGAGTCTCTAAAATATTGACAATATTTTATTTTTACATCTATTTTTGCCATGCATTTCTATTTTTTTTTGCATTTTCTTAATCTTGGATCAACATAATATGTGACCTCCCCCATAAGCCATGATGTACTGTAGTTTGATTTTCAGTGTTGAAACTTGACCTTACAAAGCCTTACAGAGTAAAGAAACACACTTTGACAAGATGATTAAGGGAGTGAGTGAGTGAGTGAGTGAGTGATGGTTTGTTGCTCTGTGCTATGCTATTACAGTTAAAGCCCCTAAAAATATTATGTTCTCAATCAAGGGTCCTACATGAACACACTGTTCTCTGTAGTTTTTGTTATGTCACACTGGATGTTTCTGTTCTTGTCTTTTTCTTTGGGATTTCCTTTCAATCAGAATCTGATGATCTGATGACAGTTGATGTGTTGTTTGGTCGCTGTCAATCAAATCAAATCACATGAAGCAGATCAAGAGAGTTTTTATAAAGTTAAACTGTCAATAAGTCATTTCAAAATACTTACCTCTTTAAAATCCTAATAATGGCATCTTCTCCCTCACTGAAACATTGCTTCACTGTAAAGTCAACATTTGCCTGTTGGGCCAAAACTAGCTTTGAAACTTAGTGGTGATGTCCCAAATCAAGCTTGAACAGACACTCATTAAACATCTGAACTTTAAGGTAAGCACAGAGAAACTTTCCACTCTCAGCATATGAATATAAAAACAGCCTGGTGTCAAACTCTGCATATACATCATTCTGCAAAGTGAAGCTCAAACTTCAAATGAAGTAAGAAAAAAAAAACACATTTTTGAGTGGAGGGCAACTTTAACGTTCATGAATTTTTAATGTTACTGAGAAACACTTCAGACTTGAAGCCAAGTTTTCAGGGGCTTCAAGGGCAAACGTGTCCAACTGCAGACTTCACTCTGGAGCACACAGGTCTGGGAGCAAATGGGAGGTTTACTATTACTGTCATTTTACCTCGTTTTTGATCAGGGTGAGAAGCTGCCATGACTTCAAAGTGAATAAATATGCTACAGGTGTAATAAAACGACTTTGCTGGCCTTTGGTAAACGTATAAGTATATATATGGTATAAGTATATTTTCTCTGAGCTGTAAAGCTAAAAGTACATCACTGCTGCTGGAAATCCCATTCAGCTGCAAAACCATCATATTCTTTGCTTGATTCATTCTTTGACATTGACTTCAGTAATACCATGAATGAGAAATATGAATGACCTACTACCAACTGTATCAGATGGCCTCGAAATTCTCTCAAGCTTTAATAGTAGGAAAATGTTCAATTTGACATGTATGTATGAGGTGTGTGGCGGTGATGTAATTCAAAATAGTGCATCATCTGCACCGGACGTTTCCATTACAGTAGTAACACAAACATGAGTTCAGAAGTGTGGCTTTTTGCACCTGTGATGCTTCCAAATAAATCTGTTTGACTCTGGGCTCAACAAAGCTCACCAGAGCCTGAAAAACATTTAGAAACAAATATCCGGGACTCATCCATCCATGGTCTGCATCTAATCCAGGTCTTTAGTATAGGCAAGTCAAAATAACCCAGACACTCTTCTTCCAGGCTACCTCATGCACCTCCTCCTCTGGGATCCCAAGGCACTCCCAGGCCAGATGGGATATGTATAATCCTTCCAGTGTGCTCTGGATTTGCCTCTGGGTCTCCCCCGTGTTGGCTGGAAGCATCCACAAGCATCCGAGGCAGGAAGGGTGTGGGGGGTGTAGGGGAGGGGGGTCTAAATGAGATGCCAAATCCACTCTCAAAGGAGCACTTTACCTACTACTGACTCATTTGAATTGCTTATATGTGGAATATTTTGGGATGGTTTTATCCCTACCCTAAGTTTTTTTTTTTTTTTTTTACTAAATTTTGGGTCCCATTTTCATCAGATTGAAAGACAACATGTGTCCACCTTCTAAGAGCATTTGGATTTGATTCCTGTTTTGTTAACACTTACATACTGTTCAGGTCAAAGTTGACCAATTCTTACATCTGAGATCAGCAAAAACATGACATTTGATGGAGTTAACATACAAAGAAGGAAATATATCCAACACATATTCATCCAAAACATCAAAAATATTCATTCTTCACATTCAATATCATTTGTTGAAATAGATTCTCCTGTTTTATGAAACATTGGACCACTATAGTGTTTTTTTATATATATATTTTTTCTTTTCTTTCTGCTGTGTGAAAGCTTAATGAAGGCTTGATCTCACATTTATCTGTGACTGACGAGGTATTTATGAATAATGTGTTATTGAGACTAAATGTGAGGACGGGTCAGAATATGAACAGCTTGAGAGGGTTAATCACAATTAGTGGACTAGTTCTTACGACGCCTCACAAGTTGTAAATAGAAACATCAGTGACGCAAAGAAAAAAGTGGACAGTCTGTGCTGAATACCCACAGCCGTCACAGACAGAGACGCAGGCTGACAGGTATTGTGTCAATCGACAGACCGCCTTAAAAGCTAGAAGGACCCGCTGGCATCTCGGATGACAACAAATAACAAAGCTCCATCTCTGAAGAACAAAAAAAAAACAACTCGACTTTCTCTGTTTCTGTACTTCTTGAGTGCTTGATAAGAGCTGAGAGCTGTACAGAGACATGAAGGCGTTGTGTGGGCTGCTGGAGTGCGTGGGATAAAAACATCGGGGGGTCCGTATATGACAAGCAGAGAAAGGAATAGTCAAGAGATGGCCCAAAAATCAAACGTTTCACTCTTGTCTTCCGGTCACATGGTAGCAGTGATGACATGGAGATGCAACCACAGTATAATAAAGATGTTGAATTTTTAGTTTTAGTGAGATAGATAGATACATAGATATATCCTTTAAAGCTGTTGGTTTAAAGTTTAGAGGATGTTACATGTTTGGCTACAGACTCCAACTGAAATGTTTCAATTTGTGGAAAAGTGAGGCTCCAAATCAGTATCTCCAGGTCAGACTGAAGATTGATACTGCCAGCTGAGAGTGCCAAAGACCTGATGAGATGTTAGCAGTTGGACCAGATTTAATGAATTTGTTCAACATGATAAATTAGATGATTTTTTGGGGGATAAACATGAAATAATTCTTTGGTTTATCTTGGATTGGTCACTGACTACATGTTGTATGTTACATATTAGCTTAGTTGCAGTAAACACCTTTGTTATAGAAGTTGTTGTAGCTCATTATAAAGTATTTACAGCAGCAGGATAGTATGGAGTCACTATCAACAGTGGTCATGTTCATTGGAAGCGTGGTGGTTAAAGTAGCTTTAGAAAGCTCATTTAACCTTTGTGTCGTCCTCCCGGGTCAAATTGACCCCGTCTGTTTTGACTGTTCCTTCTTTCCTCCCTTCCTTCATTCGTTCCTTCTGTCCTTCCCTCCTTCCTTCATTCCTTTCATTCCTCCCTCCCTTCCCTCCCTCCGTCTTTCTTTCCTCCCTCCCTTCCGTCTTTCTTTCCTCCCTCCTACCTTCCTTCCTTCTTTATTTCTCCTTTTCTTCCTTCCTCCCTTCCTTCTGTCCTTCTTTCCTCCCTCCCTTCCTTCTTCCCTTCCTTATTTCTCCTTTTCTTCCTTCCCTCTGTCCTTCCCTCCTTCCTTAATTCCTTTCATTCCTCCCTTCCTTCCTTCTGTCCTTCTTTCCTCCCTCCTACCTTCCACCCTCCTTTCCGTCCTTCCTCCTTTCCTTCCTTCCTTGACTGAAGGACAACAGGAGGGTTAAGTGGTATAAGAAATGAATCAGTTCACGGATTAAGCCAGTTGTAGTTTCATGTGGGCACTTCTTATGTTGGTGCAGCTTTGTTGTGTTTATGTATATTAGTTTATTAGTTTATTAATGTAGAAGTTTGATAAAAAGCTGACATACAGTACAAAGGATAAATAGTCTTTTCTCTCTTTAAAGTAACACTGATTTTTCATCAGCCAATACCTCCAGTGGGATCTCTTAGTGGGTCAGAGTACATCACTGGCTGCACTGGGTTGCTCTCACATGTAGTAACTAGAATAAAATGTGCTTTTTTCCCCAAATTGGACTCCCCTGAATTCATCAGAAATTGGGTGAAGGTCTCATTTAAAAAGAGCATTTAGTTCTTTGCAAAAAAAAAACCTCAAGTCTTTCGGCTACAAAAACGCAGCAGGCTCTCCCTGATCACACTTTAATTTAGTTCTTGTAAAGCTCTCTGTGGCAAATCCTTGAAAGGAGGCCCAGGTGATTCAGCCCCCACATTTTCCACCTGTACCAAAGATGACTAATCTGTGTCCTCCTCCGCATTACAGCTCTCCGACACTGCAGTGATTGATGCCAGGGCCTCAAACTGCTCCAAACATCACTGCAGGTGGACAGACTAAAACAAGTAGCCCACAGGTTAATCCACAGCTGGAGAGGTGACAAATTGATGTCTAACCCAACACTGCTAGTTTTCTACACATATTAATCAGATGCTTCGCTGCCTCTTTTCATTTGAAGAGTAAAAGCATTTCAGCAGAAATCTGTGCAGGGGATTTATTGATACTTCACAAAAGTAAAGCACATTTTCTTTCTAAAGCCTTAAAGTCCCTGCAGCTGCTAATCAAGAAGTGATGTTGAATTTTTTTACTATTAAAAGAGTAATCTAAGAAAGAAGCAAAGGGATTCATATGTCACTAGTTACTAAAAAGTGTGGAAATACTTTTATCTTGAATTCTTGAAGCTGTATTATTGATATTAATTGCCTTTACTGGTGTTATTACAAGATGTTTATTATGTATAATATGATGAGTTATTTATTTATTTTGCTTTACCCTGTCCTGTATGTTTCTTGTTTATTTGTATAACTCCAATCTATTCTGTGCATTAAAGTCAGTAAACACTGGCTGGATTTATATGCTAGTTTCAGGAAATCCTATGTAGTAATTTTCTACTTACCACACTATCAGAATTTTTGGTTTATAGTAGCACATTTGTCAAGAATACACCATATAGTCCTTGAGCGTTGAAATTAAAAAAGGCCTATTATTCTCATTTCCAGCTCTATATTTTGCATTCTGGGACTCCACTAGAGTATCTTTTCATGAGTCACAGTTAAAGAAACCCCTTATTTATCTTATACCGGTCTGTTTTGCAGACCCTCAGTTTAGCCTCTGTCCATTCAGGCAGTTTTAACTCTGGTCTCTTCTTAAAGCCCCCCCCCCTTGATTGGCCAGCTTTCTGGAAACCTACCAAAGGAGCAGCTGTAACAGAATTGTGTTAAATTACCATTGAAGCAAACCCAACATTTCCTGCTTTACTGCTTCATATTAAAAGCTTGTAAAAGACTAAATAACAGGGTACTTTTATTGTGAGGAGTTTATAGAAAATCAAATACCATCCTCTCCGAATTAGCAGAGCTTGGTAATTTGCTGCTCTCTCTCTATACTCTTTAAATAAAACCTGTTCCACACAACAACTATGGAGATACCGGGGTGCTCTTTGTTCAGCAGATCAGTTAGAAATAATTCAGGGAGGAATAGTACAAGCAGAAACAGCCAGAGATGATGATGTTTGATGAAGAGCTGCTGACAACTAGCACATCTCTAAAAAGGTAAACTGCTTATTTGACTTTGCTGTGCTGTGTAATGAAAAACACTCACAGCATGACAGCTTGACTCATACTGATAGAAGAAAAAAAACATTAGAAAGTGAGCATTCACAGCAGTCTGAAGTCAGTGCTTTTTACTCAGGGATGACTTCTACATATGTTTACCTCATTATTCAACACTTTAACCACATTCAATATGAACATCCAACACTGTAACCTTGGATTTATTTGACTGAAAATAAGGAAAAGCATAATAGATCCCCTTTAAAACAAATCTACTGAGAAGTCAAGGTCCACAAGCTTTCAACTGCATCTTAATATTTTATCAAACTCATTTTGCTTGTTTCTACAGGGGGATTTTTTTGCTGGATCCAGGCATCCTGGTCCAAGGACAGTAATAAATACTTCACATTTGCATTTTTAAATGAAATACCCACATGACATTCAAATCAACTGAATTTTACGCTTTCTATGCTTTTATTTTGACATCATTATTGCTCCAGAAATCACACTGAAACACAAAACCCAATAGAACTTATTTAAACAGGAGTGTCTTAGTGGCATTTCACTGCAGAGCAGGATAAGGGTAATGATATTTAGCTCCAATACATGTAAACACGCTTTGTAGAGGAAGTTTAGAGGGAGAAAAGATCTGGTTTTTTATGTTATACAGAGAAAAACAAACAAACACTGACTTAGGTTGACATCACAGCTCATCTTTTTCTATCATCTCTCTCAGCAGTGGTCAACAGAGTCCAAATAATGAGCCTAGCAGAAAATACAGACGAGCTGGTTTCTGTCTCCAGCTGTGAGAACAGTTTAAGTGCAATCAGGTGAATCAGCATCATAGGAAGAACAATGGGAGCCCGAGGCAGTCATAGTCCCAATCCCAGACCTCTACCCTTTCCCTGCTCACTAGTTACTCACTGCAAGATGCAATCAGACAGCAGCTCTGCAGGAGAAAGTACGAATAAATCCACTTCCCTCTGACTCAAAGTGAGCTGTCATTATTGTGTGCAAGGGACAGAAAGAGAAACATGACACATTGGGTTGCTTGCTTTTAAAAAGTAGTCAAGAGATCAATACAAATTAAATGAAAAGGAGGAAAAAATAAAAGCCCATGGAAACAAGTATTTTTCAGTTTCCTAACAAAAACACAAGAGCACCAACAAATCGATAACGGCATTTATTTATTTCATAAACTTTAATACTGTGATCACTGCAAATGTCTTTTTCATACCTTGAACATTTTACAAAGACAATGGATCTGGGATTGAAACAGTATTTGTATTCTGTAAAACGTATGGTCCTTTTGATATTGTGTGCTTTATCTCACTTTTTACATTTAAGGTTTCTTCTTCTTCCAACCCCCGGAGGAAACTAAACAGATCACGACGCAGCGGGTTAAAGCTGTGACTCTGAGCTCGGTGAACCCCCGCCCACCCTCCCTCCCTCCACCCCCTTGCCCGATGCGATCTCTGACCTCACCAGTTCACCTGACTGAAACCAAGCATCCCTACCATACAAAACAACATCCAAGCCCTGCTCTCGTCTGATCGGCGACGCCTGAGGAAAAATAAAGAGACGTTCTCGTTTCTTGAAGCGAAATAAAGTGGAGCACCTTCCTCTTGTTTGTTTATTTGTCAGGAACTTTGCCGGCAGGAAAACTACAGAGCAACAAAGTACACATCTATACAAGATCGCACAGGAATGGATCAATTTCACCCTTCTCATCCATAAACCTGTAAACTCAATCATTTATATAAAACATTGTGCAAAGGTTCTTAACAGTAAAAGATATTACAAAATGGAACATTGAAACATTCACATTTCCCATATCCCCTCTGAAAAAAGCAACAACAACAAAAAAAACAAAAAAAACAAAGCTGAGGAAAGAAAACATATATGCACTGAAAAATAACAACATTCGCACTACATTTACTGGACTGGCGTGTGTGAGGATATTTCTCTGTATAAGGTTGATAACTGTATCTAACATCCAACTCGATGCAGAACGATTTACAGTGAAAAATGTATCAGGAACATTTCTGCCTACATGACTCATCTTTTGTGTATATTTTTGAGGATTTCACATTATTGGATGACCATGGAGGCAAAAAATGCAGACGGCTTTTCACAACAACTGGCCAACTTATTAAACCTTCTGAATCATCTCACTGAGCAAATATCGACTGTCCACTGGTGTTGTTATTGTGCATACAGACCAAAAAAAAAAAAGATTCTTAAAACAGAACCATGACTACTTTAGGCTTTTTTTTCTTTGCTTTTTCTATTATTTTTTTTTCTAAAGAGTCCACTCATTTCTCTACTGAACTGCAGAGCTGAATGAATATGTCAGAGTAAACATCACATTTCTTTAGGCTTGTTATATTCTCTTTACATTCAGACCAGGGGCCGTTGTGCTGTATGCTGCAGGGTTAAAATTGCATTAATTTTAAAATGAAATTAGATTAGATTTTCATGAAAAGGGCTTGGATGTTAGCCCAAACACTCAGGTTGTAATGTCAGACACCTGGAAGAGGAAGTAACTTTGTTTTAAGAAGCTTTCAAATTTGAGGGGAACTTATTTTT
Source organism: Scomber colias (assembly GCA_021039105.1). Lineage (NCBI taxonomy): Eukaryota > Metazoa > Chordata > Actinopteri > Scombriformes > Scombridae > Scomber > Scomber colias. The sequence continues at coordinate 5,018,815 of JAJDFG010000019.1, read as the reverse complement.
TCCAATTCTCTCTTATTACAAGCGCCAGGTTTGAAAAACAAAACTGCATGCAACTGAATGTGGACACATACACACACACACACACACAAACATTTCCATACACTCTGACACACTTGTCTCCCCCTTGTCTATATCTGGAGGCTGCTCAGCCTGTTTGTGTTCAGTGCAAATATTCATCTGAACAAGAGAAAGGCTGTTAGTAACACAGAAACCTCACAACAGATTCCCTGGACAAACATTTATGAGGCGGGGAGTGCAATGTGAACTTGATTAAAAATCATACGTGTGTGTTTGTTAGCAGGTGTGTTTTTTTTTTTCAGGATGAAGAAGGAGGAGTGCTTCACCCCCCCCCCTTTTCATCTGTTCCCCAGGTGCTGTTTCAAAGGCACATCCCTGCTCTGCCTGGGAGAAAATGACCAAAATAAGTGACAGTAGGCACGGCTGGATAGACTGATGCACATTCACACAATGGCAACACACACTGCCACTGGTACAGTAAGGTATTGTATCTCCCTTTTTGTCATGGGGGGGGGGGGGGTTCAATCTAACCATAGAAGCAATTTTTGTTGAATTACTTTAGGAACTCGTCAAAAGATCCTTGTGTTTTCAACAAAGACTGAACCTGAGGAATACTACAGATGTTAGACATTAAACACACACAAACACATACACACGCACACAAGCATACCTAAGGTCTGCTCCCTTTATCAAAACTCGAACTTTGATTGTCTGTCAAAGCTGGCTTGTGATTTCTCGTCCTGTCCTGTGGTTCATGTGGCCTCCTGGACGATGTCTGACTGATTGCTGAAGAGGCATTGGAAAATACAGAGTGACTGGCGGCACATTTAATACTCATGACATTTCCACTGGTCATCACTAGAGGGCACTGTAAGCAACACGACAGCAGGCTTGGGCACCACAAAATACAACAGAATACAGAATAAAAAGTATATAGTCAGGCTTTAGCCGGAATTAAGAAAGAAAGCCATTTAAATAATATAGCTAGTGACTTTTTGTCTTGAGGAACTTAACACTGATGTCAGTTGTACTGTACGAATAGAACAACTTATTTATTGGAATTATAATACAAGGAAATAAATTAACCTGGGAAAAAAAACAAAACAAGACCTTCTAACTTTTTCCCCTCCTAAAAAATGTCTCTGTCATTTATTATCAGCTGGCTCTCTGTATTCCAGACAGTGGGATGATGAGTGGAGTCCTCACTTTCCTTTTCCTCACAGCAGAGATGCTTCAGCGGAGAAAGACGGAGGCTCTTGTGCAGCAGAAATGAGTATCTTGCTAAATGTAATCTTGACTTTAAAATACATTTTCCCACATCAAACTTTCTCTCCCTTTTTTTTTGCGCGGAGGAGGAGGAGTCCTGACTTCTTCCTATTGCTTTTAAGACACATACAATTGGGATGGACCAAAGCACTCTGGATATCAGTCTTGTTTTATGGCACCGCTGCCGATGGCTTTTAAATACACTCCTCTGTCGGGTGTTGGCTTGTGCTGGAGAGACAGACGGGATTGTTCTGATCCAGTTCTGAGTCTCCCAGAGGAGAATTAAAAAAACAACAAAATAACTGTACAAATCCAAGTTTTCCTCCTGTGCAGAGGCAGATCAAGCTGCCTACACGTTGGTGGCTGAGAGACAAACAGCCTCGACGACCATTCGGCAGTCAGAAGAATCTCACAGCAACTTTGTGGAGAGAGAACACAGGTGCTAAACTTCTTCGCTCTCCATTTGAAGGAAATGAAAACCTTCTCTGTGTTGGGTGTTTATTACTCTGCTCTTACAGGTGTGTATGATTATGAACTGGGCTGGCAGATTTGTTGCGTACCTGTCTTGACTCTTGCTCGGCACTTCAGAGACTTCCTCTTTTTTTCAAGTCACCTGGATGTCTCTGCTACCCTCGGCTGTAGCGGGTTTTGATTTGGCACGAAAAAGACACCTTTTCAGAGAAGATGGGCGACATTTGGAAAGAAGAGTTAGTGAAAAAAAAAACGAGGAAACACAAAAAAAAGGTCCGATATCTACTGCCGGCTGTCCTAAAAAGAGAAGCGCATCCTCTGAGCGAGCATGTCCGGAGGATGAGGAGATTATTTATGTTTGCCGTGAAGTTGACTTCTAAAGTGAGAAGAGGGAAAGAGAGGAGGGGAGCACTTTCCCCTTCGTTGGCAATTTTGCAGAAAGATTTTGGCACAGCAAGATGAGAGAAAGATCAATTCAGCAACCTTCTCGTGGTCCCATAGGAGAATAGAGGACATAATCTGATAAGCAACACCCATTTTTCTTGAGTCTCATCCTGAGTAGTTTAACAGATGGTCTGTGGACACTGAGACAATAATACCACCGCCCTGATGTGTGAAGCCAATGGAAGGTGGTTAGAGGGTTCAACATCAGAGTAACTGAGTCCAGCAGCAGCTGAACTGCGATTAAACCTCCACTTTTCTTCTGCATGATTTCTTGTCAGTGTGCTTCTCCGTCCAGATGTGCTGATGTATGCATTTGTGTGCGTGCGTGTGTGTGTGTGTGTGTATGTGTGTGTGCGCGTGTGCGATTGAATTGTGCAGAGACTGAGAGTCAGTTCATGTCTATGGTGTTGAAGACCCACTCAGTGAATTTCTTGAGCTTTGTGGCAGAGGTCTGCGACTCTTCTTGCAGTCTCTGGTTGTCCTCCCAGAGCCTCTTGATCTGAGACTGAAGACGCACCTTCTCCTCACGCTCCTACAACACACAAACAAAGATTGGATACAATTAGTAAATGAAGTTATTAAGCAGTTCACTGAATAAATGTTTCCCAACTACAAAATAGAAAAAAAGAAATTGCTCAACACTCTTGAACTTAAGCACATTCAATTCTATATAAATATAATCAGTCCTCCATCTGCTTAGTGATTATATTCACAATTCAAGCCTTTTTTCGAGTTGACACTTGAAATCCAACTAAAAGAATATCAATAGTTGGCTCTGTGAAAATAAATATATGTTAATAATATAATAATAAAAGTGTGAGGCTCAGGCATCTAGTTACTATAAAAACACTGTAAAGAGAGTGTTGTTTCAAGCTGTCAATCAACTTCAGTCAGATTGCAGCTGGCTTGAGAGTAAAGGAAGGAGGTGAGAATGAAGGATGTTAGTTTTTACTGTCAGAATGATTTACTGCTGCTTTCAAAAACTAAATCAAATCAAAACACAGTTTATCACTTGCTATGATTTCACAGACAGCTCGGAGTTTACAAAGAATGGCAGGAGATATCAACCATATCAACCAGACTGCAGCAAGTCTAATGGTGAAAACTTTTCACTGTGGAGAGGTCGGACTCTGTTACAGGTAGGCCACATGTTCGAAAATAGCTGTTCAGTGTAATGATACGACTCCAGCAGAAGCAGGCCTTTCAAACTTGCGTGCTTGTTACTGTAGCAGTGAACAAGGTGATAAAGGTCAACGATCACCAAAGCTGGTTAAACTAGGACTACAAAAACAACGTCTGATACTGTTTATGGATCCACACTGTCTGGGGATCAAAAGCTGAGACACCAGAGCTGCTGGAATAATTGTGTGTGTTGACTGTCTTCACAGCCACAGTCCACTGAGGATACTTTCAGTAGGATAACTGACAGTAGCTCTAATTCACTCGCTAGATTTTACTCCAACAGAGACTTTCGGGAGGAGGTGAATATGATACGTACAGCATAAACCTGCAAGTATTATTTGATGCTGAAGAGTCAGCTCTAATTAATATTGATGTGTGGAAAATACACGCACACATCTCAAGCAAAAAAATGCATCCCTAAGAAAGATACACAAGCAACTTTAAACTGTTCCTGAGGTGACTTGAAGTAAAAATAAGTTTGATTGAACTGAAAGTCTAAGTCAGCGGTTTACATTGATGAGCAGCAGAGTTTAACCAAAAAAAAAGCGGTAGCGCTCAACTGCTGACTTTGTATTTTCTATTGAAAACAAAATGTATATTCTTTAACGTCTTCCCTGTTCCACTGTATGCAAATCAACCCAAGGCTAATTTTTCATCCCTGAAGTGGAACAAAGAAAATAATGCTTGAGCACAACACAGAGGAGGCAGTGTACATGCTGATATGCCACAAGGATATTAAAAGGGATTCTGTGTGTAACTGTATGAGTATGTACTGTGCAGTTTGTATATGTGTCCAGAGGATGTATGTCATGTTTACGTGACCTCTCCCACCTTCTTCAGGTCCTCCTGGAGCATCTTTACCATGGCCTCTAGCTTAGTCACCTTCCTCTCCAGCCCTATGTGACCTTCACTGTGGAAACAAGTAAGCACAGACATTTAATAGGCTTCGGTTATACATTATATACACTATATTCAGTTAAATTACATTCATATATAATATGCAGTTGATATGACATCAATCAAAACAAAAAGAAAATCCTAACACAATAAGAAGTCATTGAATTAATTAATTTAGCAATACTCTATTTAGTTAGTTTTACTCGATTACATGTTTAAAGAAATATGCATAATGAACAAGCTGTGGTCTTGAGGCTGTTTAATAAGTTTCTTGTTAATTTCTTGTGTGTGAATCTATTTCTATCTTGATTACAGCTTAATCATATTATCATTATTACAGTGTTACCTAGATGAGGGTCGTGAGAGTGGAGCGGGCTGCAGCTCTATGTGGGGCTGCTGAGGACTGGAGGCGCCACTGCTTCGGTGGTTTGAATCCCCGAACACAAAACTTCTCTGGACTGGAGGCACAGAGACGTGAACCAAGGTGGAAACAAGACAAAGTTAGTAAAGTAGAGAAGAAATCAGCAGATTCAGTTTTTAAAGGCCTCTAGCTGAAATTGCACGTAAACATATTCATGGTATAACATGCATTAAAGTCTCTATAATTACTTTTAAAGGCTATCATATCAATTTGTTATGGTTACATTTATGAAGTTAAAGTGAGAGTATTTGGCCGTACCGTAGTGTGGGTTTCTCTCAGTCTCAAAGGTATTAGCCACATCTACCAGATGTGTCCACTCAAGCGGGCTGTCCCTCTCTGAAGATGGGAGAGGCATCAGCTCCTGAGGGATGGGTCCACGGTGACGTTCCACCAAATCCACCAATGACGTGTCAGATGCTGAGAGGTCCCCTGCAGACAGAGTTTAGTGCTGCATGAAGTTCTGGAGAAAACTTTGTATATTCAATTGTGTGTTACCTTCCCACAACTGTGCAGAAAATATTATAATTAGATCTATTATTTGGATAGTGTCTTACATCTACTGATTTGCAGATTCATCTCTATAACAAGATTCCTACACCCTCCCTGCTCTTTCTTACCGTGGAGTTTGACTCCCAGCTTATAGGAAGGCCGTCGGAGAGGCACACCCCGCGTGGTGGGTGAGCGTGGAAGGGTGGAGCAGCTGAAAAGAACATCAGCACCCAGTGCCGGTTCGGGCACCGAGTCCCTCAGAGGTGGAAGGCGCTGGCCACGGTAGATGCTCTCATCTGACAGTGTGCGGTGGAGCGAGCGACGGCAGCTGGGAGACCTGGTGCCTGGTGGTGATTTGTGGGCGTGCTGTGCAGGGAGGAAATACTCACATTTACTGATACGTAAATCTGATGTGCCACCCAACTGAAGACCAGGTGCATCAATGCTTCTACGATAAAGATTACTTGCAAATATCGTGTGTGTATCCAAAGCCTGATATATTGTAGATTGTATATTGTAAAATGTGCAGATTCCTCCGTAGTTGTCCAAAAATGATTAAAAGCATGTCAGTGAGCCACACCACTGCACTGGCTGAAGTCTTCCTTCGCCCCCAGAGGAGTGCGATTAAAGTTGTTTGTTTAGAAACGGATCCAAAGAGTAATAACAGCCATTAAGCTGTAACTGTCAGCAGAGAGGATCCTTGTATGGGCAGACACCACTGCACATGTGTGCAACTACAGTTTACAGAGCTTTGCTAACTCATTGGGCTACATATACTATCTTGACTTCAAAGAATTTCAGTAAGTCAAGAGTGCGTAATATGTAGTACAACAAGCTAGAGAATATCTATAAACTGAAGTGTGCTCAAGCATGCACAGTGGTGTCTGCCATACAAGGACACTCTCTCTTACAATCTGTTACAATCTTATCACTGTTATTCTTTTTTTGGAGCAGTTTCTAAACAAACAATGGCAACCAATCTCTTCGTGGAGCAGGAACATGTCACCCAGTGCAGCAGCAGAGATGAATAAGATATATCAGATGACTTGGGATACACCCACAATACTTTTAAGTAGGACGATTATTGACAATGAGAAAAATAAAAAATAAAAATCACCAGACTTATCCTTTAAGCTGTTATTATTTGAAAGCTGCAGTTAAATCTAATCAATCCCTGTAACAGGTTTTATAAACATGCCTGTAAAAATACCTTTTCCTTGTGTCTGCGTGGTGGTGGGGGGCTGTCTGGGGCGCTGTGCCTCTTCACATCTTCTTCCATGGTAGATTTGGCATGAGGCTGGGGAGAGTGCATATCTCTAAGAGAGGGCCTGGCTGCTGGGGTGGGAACCACATCCCCTCCACTCTCTCCTGGAGACTTCCTAAAAATAACACACATAGCCAGAGATTTCATTAAAGATACATAAAGCATTGCTAAGGTGTTGACTCTATATTGTAATAAAACATGGATAAGTAAAAAGAAGAAAAAAGCAATGCAATTTGCTTTCAGTTACTGCATCCTGTTTAGTGTAATATTCTCTTCTGCCACAAGGGGGTAATCAAGTAGTACGCATATTATTACTAGTGATAGACATCAGTAGGAAAGTACAGTGGGTGGACAAGTAATGCAATCAAATACAATCATATACAAAAGGCCTGCTGTATGAATACTACCATATAAAGTTATGAATAATAATCATCTCTAAAGAGAAATGCTGAGATAATGCAGATGTCAAACAAACTATTGTGTATTTGAGCAAATCACTCAAAACTCAAAATGATCTAGTGCCACCATTAATAACTTCAGTAGAGGAATCAGGAGAGATGGATATAAGAAAGAAAAGTGCAATATTAATGCAGCACTGTCCTAAATATCTTTATAACGTTTTGTCTTTAGTATTTTGTTTTTAGTGCCTCAAAAAAATATGGTCCCTACATTTCCCACAATGCATAAAAGCATCTATCATTGGACCCTACCTGTCTGGTAAATGCCCACACCCCCAGTCTCTAACACAGGATTTCTGTTCAAAATGATTAGTCTCCAAGCTGGTCCTATTGTTTCCCTCATGCCCCCCCCCCTTCTCTATCCTTACTTGCGTGTATCTCCAAAGTCGACAGAATTGATGGTGGAGCCCGGTTTCCTCCAGCCAATCAGGTATTTGGACTGCGCTCCTTGGCGGGGATAAAAGGTTTTGGGCCCGGGGGACACTGAGGACTGAGATGAAGGGGAGGTGGCCGAAGAGGAGGACTCTTCTCTGGGGGAGCTGTGGCCTGAGTGCCTGGCACTGAGGGACAGAGGAGAGAAAACAGAGGGGTGTGGGGGATGTTCATGAATGCAAAGCTTACAGACTGATGTAAGCTACATACATGTATTATAAAACAAGTCAAAGCAATGTGATCCTTGTCTTGAATTGAGGAGGGAATTTACAAGTTTTAGACCCTTGGGGAATGAATTTTGGCCTTGGGCAAAGCATTATGTGACGCATAATAGTATAATTTTGTAATTTATAGGCCCAGCAGGAATAAGATATACTCAAACTTCCATAGTTTAAGAAAACACTGGAGGCGCCACAGTGGCCCGATGGTTAAGGCACATACCACTCAATCACAATATGCCTAATTCGATTCCCAGCAATGGGACCCTTGTTGCATGTCATACCATCATCTCTCTCTCCCTGTACTTCCTGTCTCTCTCCACCAAAAACTGTCAAATGAAGGCAAAATACTTACAAAAAAAAAACAAAAAGAAATCAAGACACAAGATGTCTCCTACTTCACTGTAAAGTCCATTCTCAGTGTTTGTGCACTGGAGGCTTCATGTTTACACATCATAGTTTGGGTCCAATGGGCTTAGGTAGAATATTGGACCAGGACTGGCTTTTCAAACTAGTCGTGATGTCAAAAACTTTCCACATTTCGCAGATGAATGTGAAAACAGAATTCCAGTATCTAACTCTGCACATATGTCATTCTGCACAGTGAAGATCAAACATCACATTTTTGAGTGGAGGGTGACTTATAAAAAACAAAACAAAAATAAAAACACTGAATCCCAAAATGTAAGAAGCAATCTTAATAATCACATTTACTTAACTTTAAATACCCAATCAACTGCGAGAAAATTGAGGAATCATGTTAACTTATCCAATCATATTTTTTGATTAACTTTGGTGATTGATGTAGGAAAAATATGATTTCCAGGGGGAGAAATACATCACTGTGTTATAGATGGAAAATTCTATCACACTATCACCTTCGGTCAAGCCAACTCATTTCTGAGCCCTCTCCCAGTGCCACTCTGACAGAATACAAATGTAGCTTAAATGCTTGACAGATGATGTCCAGGTCATGAACTGTAACTCTATCTGAGCGAGGCGATGGGGGGGGGGGGGGATTAAGACATGCTCAAACAAGAGGGCTGTGCCTCTAGTAAGTTCTCTCAGCCCTAAACGCCATTTCAGCTCCGAAAAGTTGGACACGTGTTCCACATTTCCTGAAGCATAATGTGGAAAGATAAGAGGCAGTTGAAATCACTCCTGCGCTTGGTTTCCAGGAAGACCTTGTTGAAAGGGAGGTGGTCCAGTGTGTGTTCTTCTCAGATGAAGAAATATTGCCTCTGAGTTATGAGAATTGGAAACATGTTGCAGAGGTCATGCAAAAGCTGCGATGACAAATGACAACGTGGAAGAGGTCAAATTTGAAATGAAAAACATGGAACTTTTTTATTCCAAGGAAGCAGATTTACCAAATGATTCATTATCATTCTCTCATGAATATATAACACTGTTAACCTGTGACTGTTTTTTTAACTACTTCTCTTATTTTAGAAGGTATTCAGTAGGCTGTGTGGGTTTGGTTATTGGTCAGCTGCTTGTGTTTGTTAAGGTGATGGCACACTTTAAACCCATTGGCCACAATGCTGGTTTGTGTCAGATCAATGTGGTTTTCATTCCACTTGACCACAGCACACAAAACACATGACACTCATGCTGACCTGAATTGATGGCTGTGTAGGCACGTAAAGACAATACCACATGTAAAGGTTTCATAATGAATACATACTCATCATGAAAACTTTTTTTTAGCAGTAAAAAAGATCTACTGCCCACTTCTGTTTGAATATCAGCTGATAGAGATTCAGTGTCATACCTGCAACTTCATATGCTGCCTGCATTCCATTCAGCCTGGTTTCTCACCCTCTGTTTCTTTGCAAGAAATCTCCACAATGTAAAAGCAATGGTTTGAAATCTTTTAGGCGTGTATCCCTTAATAGTGGAGCAATACCTCCCATAAAGGCTCATCATAGGTTGCTCATATTCATTAACTATATAAAATTTGGATAGCTTTTTAGAGTTGTAGGGAGCTATCCAGCCTTTTTTCAAGAAAAAGAAAAGCTGTGAGAAAAGTGAGAGATAATAAGCATACCAGAAAATGTTCATATTCTTTCTTAACTTGTTGATCATTTCACAACCTGTCAGATTTATAAGAGGTCTCACCACCAATGTTTGTCACACAAACAAATATCAACAAAAATATACAAATACAGACCTTGAGTGTGATCCAGTATCACTCAGGCTGTAGGTGCTGCTGTCTCTAACGAGGAGATGAGTAGGTGGGCTTCGGCCCGTCCCGTCCGTCCTTTCACCCGGCGGGCCTGGGGACTCGGCGGCAGCAGGGGACCTCTCCAGCATCCTGCGACCCCCCTCGGTGGGGCTGTGCCATGGAGATGATGACCGCTCCCTTCCCTCTCTGGCTCCGCTGGGAGCCAGCAGGGAGGTGGTGCTGCCATGATGAGAGTGGGGGTGGGCGTGATGTGAGGCTCCATAAGAGCTCGTGTCAATGCCACTGTCGGCCGAGGCACCCTGGAGGTAGCCTCCTCCTCCCAAGCCGTTGGGCTCTGATTCACCTTGGTCTCCACTGGAGGCTCCACCCGCCCCCATTTCGTACCATTTATCGCTGTCGCTATGGCCCCCGCTGGAAGCTGTGCTGGATAGAGTGTTGCTGCTGGAGTGACCAGAGTAAGGGCCGTCCGACTGAAGTGAAAGAAAGAACATCAAAATAAAACAAAAACATCAAACTGTGTTGTCAATGTCCTGATGGAACTCATTTAAAGTTCAAACCTGAAGAGTTTGGTTTAGAACCTGCTCTATGTGTAAAGTGCCTTGAGATAACTTTGTTGTGATTTGGCGCTATACAAATAAAGATTGATTGATTGATTTGAAAGGTGTAAAACTGACCTGGCTGCCCTTCTTCGGGGACAGGTGGATGACCTGCTCCTGCCTCTGGATGCGGGGACCTCCAGAGTAGCCTTGACCGGACTTGGAGACTGGCGCCTCTGCAAGAAACAGAAAAATACACATGGCTGGAGTTGGTGACAAACACACGCAAAAAACCCTGAAGTATAAACAGATGACTTGTTGATGATTCAACAAAGAAGTTGTTCCCCGCTCTGCTCATTTATGTGTATTTTGCTACGACAGCAGTCATGTTTCCAGGAGGCTCATAACGCTGACACTGTTTTCATTTTGCCTCTGCTGTGTCCATGAACAAAAAACCCACATCACTTGCCATCAAAAGCAACACACATCAAACGGAAATTTGTCCCCATACGGTCCCTGCTGGCTTTGTTTGTTCTAGGCAAGCTGTACCGCGTGAGAGAACGTGTGTGTGTGTGTGTGTGTGTGTGTGTGTGTGTGTGTGTGTGTGTGTGTGTGTGTGTGTGTGTGTGTGTGTGTGTGTGTCCTGAAGCGAAACTCCGGGTATAAATGGGTCTGTTGTGTAATTGTCTAGATGTTATGCAACAAGACATACAGAGTAGGCAGCTAATGACCACAGCACCATGAGAGAGAGATAGCTGAGGGAGGTATCATAACATCTGCTGGGGTGAATCCAGAAGTGTAGAGGAACACCCCCCCCCCCCCTCCTCCATATCTCACTAAGAATATTCATTACTCTGCATAGTTGTCTCTGCACAGCGGCCCAGAGGGCTCTCTGCGCTAATTAGAGACGGTTGCACGTGTGCATGCCTGCTTGTTTTGAGTGACTGTGCATAAATATGCAGTATATATGTGACTAGTCTCTGTATTGGATATTTCATGAAGAAATCAAAAGTAATTTACCAGAGTCTTAGGCTGATATGTGCGCTAAGAAATAGAGCGAGTTCTGTGCATAACAGTAGAAACAACATGCAGTCTTCTTTATTCTTCACTGTCTTACTTTCCCACTGCATAAATTATTTCCATACAAAGCCTTATATAGACTACTTTAATGGTTAAGGAGGCAAGGGTTGTAAAATCCTCTGCTGTCCTGTTTGAGTGTGACAGGAACTAGGAGACAAAAGTGAGAGTGCTGCCCTCTGTGTGACTTGTGTTATTTCTGGACAAAGCGCGGCCACATCATCATTGCCGGAGACTAACGGGTCAAAGGGGTAAAAATGGGAAGAAGAGGGAAGAAGAGGGAAGAACAGAACTCTAAAACCGCGGAGGCTGCACAGTGGACATTTGGCTGACTTACACTGAGCTGGCCTGGGCCTGAATTGTCCCTCCCTGACCAATAAAGACATAAGTGCTCTAAACAACCACAAATGAGAGACCAGGGCCTTTCTCTGTGATTGTGGCGGACAGAAACAGGTTGAGGACATGACTGAAACTAGGCTGGTCAACAATCAACCAAGCGACGTCCTGCTGGGAATTGGAGGAGCAGTAGAGGAGCAGTTAAGTTTTTTTGTGGCTTTCGGTGGCCGAGCTGGACGAAAAAGAAGAAAACTCCCAAAAAACAGTTCATGGGAAAATACTTAGTAATTAAATGAAAGCCAAAATATAAGGAGAATAAAAAAGATGAATGAGAGACAAACAGCATTGGGGAATAAGGAACAGACTGAAGGGAGGGTGGAGGGGGGGGGGGGGGGTGTGAAGGAAAGCCACACAAAGAGTAAGCTGGCCAGCTGTGTTGACAGGAAAGAAAGGAATTTCTCCCACCTCTCTTCCTGTATTATTAAAACTTACAGACAAGAAGGAAAAGTGACAAAGAGAGAAAAAGCCACATTCTTTAATTGAGGTCACTGTTTCAACACCTTCCTTTCCCCCTCTTTTAATAATTTTCTTTTCATTTTTCTGTTCCTCATTATGTCCCACCTTCTTGTCTGTTTGCAGAGACATTAAGACCCTCTCTGATAAAGAATTCACAGAATGCTGAGGAGGAGGAGAAGGGGAAAAGTAGTGGCTGCTTAGGAGGCAGTGTGGATGCTGCATCTCTGCTGTAAACAAAAAACTGTCTCCAGCAGATGAGGCAAGCACACACACACACACACACACACACACACACACAGACACACACAGACACACACAGACACACACAGACACCTCTGGATACCTGCCGTTTCAAAAGATTTAGAATTACAGATGAAACTCTTTTTTTCCCCTCCCTTCCTTGCTATTCAAGAGAGCAGAAGTCTCCCTTCACATTCCTGCACCCTTATATAAACACACATCCATAAACACACACATATAACCACGCACTGATGTTTACCTTCATCTCTCATTAGTAGTTTAACTCTAACACTACTTCTCTGTAAGTTAAATTCACCTGTTGACCCTCGGTCCCCTGCTCCGCCGTCCTCCATCCTCGACCAGTTGGGAGTGGACTTTCCACTTGAGCTGCCCTCTCCACCCACCTGTCTCTCTGAAGACATTGGAGAATGACGGCTGCCTGCGAACCTAATAAATGAACACACAGGAAAAAAAAAAAAAACAACAACAAAAAAACACAAAAACTGTCAGGAGCATGATCACAGACAAAGACGCACAAATGCTATCTCTTTCCTACACTGTTACAACTGTCAAATTAAAACATTTCAAGACAATACACTGCAAAAAAAAAAAAAAAAAGGTAAATTTACTTCAGTTGAATTGAAATAAATAAGTTATAATGTGTCTTTCGTTATTGCTGGCCACATTTTATACATTCTAATGATGAAAACAGAGATATGACCTTTGTAACATTAAAAATAACTAAAAATTAATAATAATTACATAAAAACATGAAAAATAAAATAAAACAAACGAGTGTCGAGGCAGAATACATTTTTTTGTCAAACTCAATGGAATTCCTCAAAATGTGTTGCTTCTGCTCAGCTTTAATGACAAATTACATCATGATTTCTGTTTTAAAAAAAATGCTCTGAAAGGAGCGCGGCACACAAACACAATCTCTGTTTCCCCCCGCCCCCCCCGCCTTCCTTACTGCTCAGGCATGGACTTCTGTCTCCAGTGAGCAGAGCTTCCGGAGGCGTCACTGGAACAAGACAGGTTGCTGGGAGAGCTGCGATTGTGAGGGGAGCGACCCAACGCCAGAGAGGAGGCCAGGCTGTAGCTCTCACTGCCCGGGGACATCCTGATGTACACACACACACACACACACACACACACACACACACACACACAGACACACAGACACACAGACACACACACACACACACACACACACACACACACACACACAGGAACTGTAAGAATCTATGAGCAGATGGGAATGAAGGAACTAAAGGAACATGAAATAAACAAAGCAAAGTATTGTAGAAGAAAAATGTTCTAAGTTGATCCTTGAGAGGAAATTCCAATGATTGCTACTTTGTCCCCACCCAGTCTGGATGAAAAAAGAAGTCATGAATAGTCTACTTTAATGTTTCTGCTTAGAGATCTATTAAATACCCCATGGCTACATTTTGTATGCTTGCAGACACAATAGCTTTGCAGACACAATAGCTTCTTTTACTGTTAGAGGTGAAAGTGGAAGCTGCAAATATCATTTCACATGAATAAAGAAAACTCTCACGGATAACAATGACTCAGCGATTACTTCACCAGCTGCTGAATTCTGGCCTTCATTTCTCTGTTTGTACACTCTTTCGGAAACCTCTCTATTATGAATGTTATACTCCACTGATCTGTGTTAAAATTCTCTGGGTTTTTACCTCTTTGTGTCAAGGGGCCGGCCATCGCTGCTGACGCTGCGTGGGATGGCCGCACCCCTCTCCAGCCTCTCGGCTGATAGAGTCTTCCCCACTGAGCTACCCAGGCTGATGGCCCGGTTGGGGGTGTGGGGTTGTGGCGAGGCGGTCAGGGACTGCTGAGGGCTGCTGGACGTCCTCTGCCACTTGTTGTTGTTGCTGCGGAAGGGGAACTTGTATTCGAAGGAGCCGCTGTCGCTACTGCTGCCCTTGTATTCGGACACAGGCATGCGATAGAGCTCTGAACAGCCCCTGTGGAGGAAGTGAGTCTAAATCAGTGAGGATTAACTCAGTTTTTCTTTCTTAGCAGGGATTAAAAATGTCTCAAAGGCGATTTGGGATTTGTGAGATGTTTAATATTCAGTGAATGGAATAAAGAGTAGCTCTTAACAGCAGCACATCTGCTGTTTTATCTTAATTGGCTGGATGCACTGGCATTTTATTAGGCATCTTAAAGTAACATGAATCCTGATGAGGGTAGTTTAACTCTTGGCTAGTTCTAGACAGTAAATAATCCACTATCCAGAGAGCACACCATTTAACTTCAGGTATGAAATGCATGCAGTGATTTGTTCATTGTGGTCTGTCTCTCAAAGCAAGTTCACACATTAAGTTAACAAGCGGTTTTAAGAGAGTAAAACCTTCCCCCCCACCGACCTGCGAGGAGTGGCATCATCGTGAGGTGGAATGATAACGACGCGCACTGTCACTGAGGTCCGCAGGAGGTCAATCATCTGCTCGTGGGTCAGTGTTGCCACAGCAACTTTGCAGATTTCTACTAATCGGCTTCCCTGACGCAGTCCTGCTTGCCATGCGTATCCGTATGGCTCCACCTATTAATAACACAGTTTTGTCTTATTATGACGCCTGCGGTGAGATACTTCATGCGCTGAATGTTAAACAACATCTAAGCTCTAACATCCGAGATAAGAGAAAGAGTCCCCTTATTGCACACATAATACAAGCTGGAAATTCATGACAACTACTGATATTTAAACATTTTGGAACACTTCTGCACATCCTCAATGAGATAATGCCCAAAAGTGCATACACATTGCTTACTCAGGAGTTTAGAGCTGTGGATACTATACATTTAGAATGACCAAGAAGATGAAAAGACTGAGGTAGTTGTGTGCATCTTAAACTTTTTCATTATCCACTGTCATTTTAAATATTGAGACAATTTTCTTGAAACACAGGAAACTCATTCAATATGAAGCGGATTCTTTATGATCAATATGAAACTATATAAAAATATGATCATTAATTCATTAACAATCTGAGGGCCAACTTTGAAAAGCAATACAGAGCTACAAGACAGCTTTTTTGAGTTATATATACAGACAGATACCTCAGCCACGATGCCTTCGTAATTGACGTGGAAGCCGAGCTGCCCCAGGCCATTTCGACGAAGCGTCATCTCCGATGTCTCACAACCCTTAGTCAGGAACTGGACACAGGGAGAGCAGAGAGGAAATGACAAGAATGATGGGAAAGGACATTATGAAAAAGAGCAAATGAGTCAAAAAGTGAATAGAAAAAGTGAACATGAGAGGAGAGATAGAAAAAATAAAGAAAGGTAGAAAGAAAACAAAAATTAAGGTCAACATTTTTATTTGCAACATTAACACAAAGAACTTTTTTATGTACAATTGGGTGCTATTTGGAAATACTTAATAGTATACTTTGACAATTACTTTTTGATCTTTTCTTCAGTGGGTGAAAGTGAACTAATGGTAGATTTTAAAACTAAAATGTCAGTAAATTAGGTCTGCTACTTTAAAACTTCTGCCTCAAATCAGTAAGTCTGGAAAGTGTAGGTCTGTACATGTGTACGTAAAGAGATGAACATATTCACACAAGCTTTCTCTTCTTCAAATAAGTCCCACAGATCCAAAGTCTCTCTCTCTCTCTCTCTCTCACACACACACACACACACTTGACAGATGGAAATGAAAGCAGGTGTATCTCTTGCTGTGACAATTTAGGGCTGTGTTCACACAGAACTACGTCGCATAGAAGAAACGCTTTTTAACTTCATGTCTTTTCAAGAAAGGAAGACACTCTTCACATTCAGGCAGGTTAGAGGAACACTACAAAGGGGACACCCTTTTTTTTCAAAGACGTTGAACTTTTTAAGGAGAAAACAGCCCAGATCACCCATCAAATTGCAAAGGACAAAGGATGAGTCCAAAAAAGATCTGGTTAAATCAATCCTCATTCCAGACTTTTTTCATTTTCGTCTGTAGCAACTGATCTCTCTCTCTCTCTAGTGACACACTTGGTAGCTCCAGTGCGCCTCGTGCCTTTTTCTGTCTAAACAGGGTCTTAGCAAAACATCTATAGAAGCCATAGTTTATTCACACTTCACAGGGAAACGTGAATAAACCATGCTGCAGACTGGCACCTGATAGGAATTGTTATGATGCTCTCTGATGTCTCTGAATGTGTGCGTGGGAGTGGAAGAAGACGAGAGTACAAGATAAAGGGAACGATAAAAGAAAAAATGAGAGAGGAAAGAGAGTGCAAAAAGAGAAGAGACAGAAACAGAGAAATACAGCGGGAGAGAGCGATAGAGAGACAAGTTCCAAAAAAATGGTGGCCCAAGGCCACTTCCCTTCCCCTCTCTGGCACAGAGGTAGTCCAAATGATTGAAGATTAACACTAGATGCATAGAATGCAACATGAAAGTGATGCACAACACTGAGCCAAATAACGATGTGTGTGTGTTCAAGTATGTTTGTATGCTCGTGTGTAAATCAAAGACGGTGGACTCAATCCAGGTTACATAAATACATGATAAAAGCCAACACACACACACACACACACACACACACACACACACACACACACACACACACACACACACACACACACACACACACACACACACACACAGTTTGAAGGTAGGGAAAGGCTGGGGAAATGAATGCTTTCTAAAGCACTGATGATTACATAAGAAAACACCTTTTTTTCTAACCAGTTTCCATGGAAACAGCAAAGGAAGAGCTAGCACCACTTCACTGTATGTGTAGGTGTATGAGCCATTAGGAGTATGTTGTCCAGAGGTGTTTCTGAAACTCTCAATAAGCCAAGATCAGTAATGAGACAGCAGCTTTGGCATGTAGACATAAAAATGTTGTCATTCTGGCAGACAGACAGAACAATGAATCGTAGGAGAGGCTGTGTGAGTTGGCCAGGTAAACAATCAATGGCAGCCAACAGCATTTTAGTCCATTGATTGAGTTTCTACCATTTTTCTCTACACAAATGAATGTTAGTCACCTTTAGCCTGTCTTTAGTCTAGAGTACTCCAATAACCACATGGAGCCTGCTTTAATTTAGCTCAACCTGAAGTGACACCTAGTTGGTAACAGGGACCAAAAACATTTTTATTGATATCATTTACAGTGTGTCAGTTCTCTTGGCAAATAAATCAGGCACCAACTGACCTAATTTGATTTTGAATGTGTAATTGTGTAGCCTTCAGCTATGATGGAAGAGAGCAGGCAATATTGTGATAAGATGGCAAATAATTACTAATTAAACTTATAAGTGAGGTCAGGTTTGCTAATCTAATCACCCAAGTGTGTATAGAAGACATTTCTTCACATATGTAATGTACTAGTTTGTGTTTGTGTATCTTCTCACCTCCAGACGTTTGACCACTTCTTTGAAATCCTCTGTATTATTACTGATACTCCTCAGAGACACACTTTCTCCCCGCTCGTAGAAAATCCGTAAAGATGCAGGGCTGCTCAATGTCCAGCCAATCACGTCCTTAGTAGCACAGTTGAACACCACAGCCTTTGCCTCCTGGTCCAAAAGGATGAGAAAGTCATTCGAGATGGACATAAGCGCCTCCAGCTCCCCTCCGGTCCCGTGATCCTCAGCGTGAACTGGCCAGGTCACCGCCCCCAGGCTGCGCAGCTCGGCTCCTCCGTACGGCCGGCTCTTCTCTTTTTTCTTGTGGGCTAACGAGATAAAAGGGAACTTTCCAGAGGGGTCGATGGGCGTGCTGGTGGTGTGCCGCTCGGCCAGGTCGCGCAGGTACTCCTGGCGTGTTCGGGTCGCCATGGCGCGAAACTTGTGGGACTTGTGGGCAGCGTTTTCTGCGTTGATGACCTTGGCCAGCAGGAAGTCCCGGAACACAGAAGACTTGGGGAAAGTCACATCCTCTGGGATCGGGGGTCCAAATGAAGGCACGTCTTTGGAACGAGTGACTGCCACGCTGCATGAAGATGAGTAAACAAGAGAAGAGAAAATGAGGACAGAATGATAAATGGGAAGTAAAAAAAAAGGAAGAGTTGATTTGGTTAACAATTCTGTTGTGCTACTATTGGCCAACAATTTAGCTGACTTTGAGTGGGTGTTCAGACAAAACAGATCTTGAGGCTTAGATTAAATGCTTTATTAGACAGTAAATCAACTGACAGTGTCACATCCAAAGCTTTAAGTATTTACGCCATGAAGATTTAGAGGAAAGTGATTCCAGATTCCACAACAGATTTAATGTTTGATATAAGGCCTCGTGCTGTTTGCTCACCCAAGTACGGCAACACAGAAAAGCGGCAAAATCCTTGACTGTTAGAAAGTGGTTAAGAGGGAGACAAAGTTCCTATCTCTATCTTTCTCCTCTTCTTCACATAATGTCTTTAGTTTCTGATATTACCTGCTTCAAATTAAGTTTTCCAATGCTCTCATGCGAGTAGCCAAAAGGTCACCTTAACTAACCTAGCCAAGATATCTGTCCAAATGCTGGTTCATTAAAGCTGCTAAAAAATACAATTGTGTGGCTGCTGTGTATTTGCAGTCTTTTCATTATAACATAAGTTTAATGTCCTAACTGCTCTTGACTGACCCTCTCTTGTCTCCTTTTTCCTTTCATTAAGTCCCTGGAATTGCCATCTGAGGCTGTTTGCCTTGTCTGGTATGTCAGGAACTCAGCCGGGCAGCAAAGGAGAGGAAGGAGAGGAGGATGAGGGCAGAGTGCTATTCCAAATCTATTGCCCAAAGCCCCAGAAAAATGTGGCTGAAAAAGGAAAACTGTGTGGGAGACTCTAAAAAGATAGGGGGAAAGACTGCATAGAGTAAAACACTGCATTTTTCTGTTGCGAGGGAGAAGCAGACTTACAACCTGGCAAGCTGAATGTCTCAGGCTACAGCAGCTGTCTAAAGCAGAGCACTAAGCAGCTCTCTGAAATGGCCTTTCATATTCTCAAAAGAGCATTGTGTTTATAGATGGGGTCACCTGTCCTTGTCTCAACCTGTTACTAAATGCGCTCAATCACAATCTTCTCTCAGCTGACGTGAGTAGCGCTGGAAGTTGGACCCCCTCATCCCACACACTTCCCTGCTGACATGCATCAGTGTACATGTTGACACCAGGATTAATCGCTTTGTCTAATAAGCAACTAAAGTCAATATGTCACCCACATATTTCTAAACATACCTCAGAGACACCCTGTCCTCACTGGAGACGTGTGGTGTTCAATTATACTAAGCGTCAAATTGTTGACACCTCATTTCCCACCTTTCTTTGTTTTCTTTCTTTTGTTGTGACGGATCGAGGTAAGTGAGGAAACATTTCTGTGGCTGAAATTCCCTCAGAGAGTAAACCCAGTATTATAATACAGTGATGACATGCTGAATGATGCTGATGATGAATGCTGGGAATATGAATGCTGGGAATATGCTCAATAGTGTAAGAAGAATTGCGTAGTTATCGATTAATCTGTCCATAATGTTCTCGATTTATTGATTGTTTGGTCAGAAAATGAGAAGAGAAGGTAGTGTTTGCTGGCATCAAAATGTCAGTTCACAGTTTGTCTCATAAATTACCAATAATAAACTGTTGATTCTGTTCTGTCTAAATTATATTAAATGGGGGAAATACACTGCAAAGAAATGTAAGGCTATTGATAATTTGAAAGATTGTCATTGAAGTACGTCTTGCAAATGGCAGGTTTTGGTGCTTTCAGGTTCACCTGTATTTCCATTGGTCCAGCTGAATTGTAAGGGAGAGCAGTTCTCCCTGAAAACTCAAAGTACTTAAAAGACTACATCAAGCTACATTAGTGTTTGACGAGATTGTATTGGCCTAGATTGCAAATGACCCAGAACTGCCCCTTTAACTAACTTTCACCTTGCAGTATTCATATTAAAATTGTTACTTGCATATAATCAATCTCTGACAGTCCAACCTCTAAAGTAAGTGACAGAATCAAAAGGCAATTTTTGCCTTTATTTCTGCAGATTAAAAAAAAAGACTAATGCAAGAGATTTCAGATAAGAGCTGCTACAACGATTATAGGCAGGCTGAACAAATGATTAAAATAAAATGAGACCTTTTATTCTTATTCTTCTCCATCACTACAAACATCACTCAATGCATTACAGTGGAGCTCTAAAAGCACTTGTACTGATCTCAAACACCTGTGAATCAGTCAACCAAAGACCTGTGACTCATAAAGGACAGAGAGAAGTGATGGAGAGGAAAAGAGATTTATAAAAAGCCAGAGTGACACATAAGACAAGACAAGCATGAAAAATAACTGAATGAGAAAATAAGAGAGACAGAATGATAAAAGATATAAAAGATGCAAAACAACGCTACAAGGACAGACTGGAATCGTAGTTCCAGCAGCATGACTCCAGGCATATATGGCAGGGTCTGCCGACTATGGCTGAACGCCTTCTATGCTCAGTTCGAGACTAATGATGCTAGCGTTGGCCCGGCTGTCGGCGCAGTCAGCACTACGAGAGAAAAAGTCTCGCCTTATCAAAATACAAGGTCAAGAGGACACTGAAGCAGGTCAACACCAGGGAAGCAGCTGGTCTGCATGGCATCTCTGGGCAGGTTCTCAAACCCTGCTCTGATGTCCTGGCTCCAATGTTCACAACCATCTTCAACCTCTCTCTCTCTCTCTCTCTCTCTCTCTCTTTCAGTCCATGGTCCTCACATGCTTCAAACACTCCACTCTTGCCCCTGTGCCAAAGACTGCTTCCCCTGCCTGCCTGAATGACTAAGGCCCAGTTGCTCTGACCTCAGTAGCCGTAAGTGCTTTAGGATGTAATTAAAGGACTACATCTGCTACTCTCTACCAAGAACCTTAGACCCCCTGCAATTTGCACACTGGCCAAACCGATTCACAAATGATGTCATCTCCCAGGTACGAGATACCACAATCTCCAACCTTGACAACAACAAGAGTGGACTATATTAGATAACTGTTAATAGACTTTAGCTCAACACTCAACATTATTGTCCCATTCAGACTTGCCAGTAAACTAACCTGGGTCTACACAAACCTCTGTGCACCTAGATCCTGGATTTTCTGACCATTCAATCTCAGAGTGGTTGGGCACACGTCCAACCCTCTAACACTCAGCACTGTTTGCATGCTGAACCCTCTGCTGTACTCTGTAAACACACACAACTTTAGGGCCAACCAAAGCACTAACATCACCATAAAGTTTGCTGATGACACAGTCATAGTGGGCTGGATCTTGAATGATGGGAGGAGTGATGACGGCAGGCTTGTCACAGTGGTGCCAGGCCAACCTCCTCTCTCTGAATGTCAGTAAAACCAAGCTGTTGATTGTAGACAATGCCAAAAAAATGACGTAAGTCTTACACCCCACTGTAAATCAGCGGGACTCCAGTGGATAGGGTGAGTCGCTTTAAGTACCTCGGTGTGCATACTACCAAGGACTTACCATGGACTATATACATATTGACACTGTGACAGCAAAGGCAAGACAGCACTTGTATCACCTGAGACAGCTGAGGAAATTCAAGGTCTTAGAGAAAGTCCTGCTATCTTTCTACTCTGCTGTAGTGCAGAGCATCCTGACGCAGAGTTTTGCATGGGTTTGATTTTCAAGACCAAGATGTGCAATATCATATCCGCCCCGCCACCCACACATATGGCCAGCTAGGTTCTGCAACTTGAGCCTACCCGTTGACACAACATCTGTGGCACGACCCAAAACTGCCTATCTTATAGCTAATAAGCATGTGCAGTGGGAAAATCTCTTAGATATCACGTATTTGGCTCAGAAAGTGTAGGATGGAATCATTTAGTGCTGCTTTAATAATTTCATTGGGCAGTATGTTTAAAGTGATCCTTATGGCCCATTACATGCATATGAAATTAAAGGTTCATCAGGGCATTGAGTTTCTCCTGCTAACGTCAATAAACAACTGGCATAAAAACAACATTATTTACTTAACGAAGGAGTAGAAAACAAGCTCCAGAGTGATAGCTTACCCCTTTTGCTTTTTCAGTTGCTACTCCAAAGGTTGTAATAAGCATGCATTTCACAACAAAATTGGAGCACATTGCTCACTGGTCACAGTTTTATTATCCATCCCCTGGATTTGAACCTGCATGTTCTTTGTTTTATTCAGAACCAAACCCAGAAATAAAATTAGGACAAATACCACCTACGAATGACCTTTTTTGCAGTACCCAGCCCAATGAAGGACTCTGTCCTGGGCAGAGGATCGTATGATTGACTGAGCACACTACTGTATGAGTACCACACTCCCCTCCCTACATAGCCTATGGAGGGAGGTGCGTCAGCAGAGCTAGGAGGATGGTAAAGGACCACCACCACCTCAGCAATAGACTGTTTGTGTGGCTCCAATCAGGCAAATGCCTGCACAGCCACGAATCGCACACTGAGAGACTGAGGAACAGTTTCTTCCCACAGGCTATCAGAGCCATGAACAATGAACAATAAACCCTTGAAAGGCAATACACACAAGGACTTTCACCTATGTACATCATACTATAGTTTGCACTACTGCCATTTATATATTGTTGCCACCTTATCTGACTTGTTTTGTATTGTTGGGTTAGGGTTAGTTGTATAGTTTACTTACAACTTCTGTTTAAATACTGTTGTCTCTTTATCAATAGTTGTATTAACTGTTTTGATTTCTGTATTGTTAGCTCTTCCATTTACAGATATTGGTACAGATTTTTGTAAATATTAGCCTAGCTTTTGTACCTGCATTGCACACTGCCTGGGCTCTTGACGCAACATTTCACAATACGCACTTGTCTGCATGTGTGACAAATGAAAACTCTTTAATCCTGAAAAGAGGTTGAGGGTGAGACAGCCAGAGAGAGAGAGGGGGAAAGAACAAGGTAGTGCAGAAGGGACTGCTAAGCTGTGTGGCTGCTGTGTGATCCTCGTGGCAGGAGGTTCGGCTGTAGAAATGAAAGAGCACATTCCTGTGGTTTTCAGTGATTTGTGGTCTTATAAATATCCAGTGTGTGGGCAGCTCCGCTCTTCCAGTATCCACGACCTGCTGCCCACTGAGCCAGGGCAAGAAAAAGAGCATGTCAATACCTGTTGGAGTGGGTGGCTCAGAGGTCTGTGTGTGTGAGTGGATGTGGGGAAGGTACGTATAATATGTTTTTGTCTACTAGCATTAATCATTTATAATATACACTATTTAGAGGAAGGCTTACTGATTGAAGGCATATACCACAATGTGTTCTTAACAGTGGGAGCTGAAGTAGAAGATCAGGGAATAAATATACAACATAAATCCATCATTTAAAAAATCAGTGGGGTGCAGGATTTGCTTTTAAAGTAAAGGTGTGAAACTCTGGAGCTAATATCGGTAATATTTGAAATTGATGACTAAAAGGAAACGCTTCAGCCCTTTAGCGACATTGTTTTCTATCACCGTCACACTACCAGCAATGTAGAGTAGACTGCATAGAAAGGAGGAATGTGTACACTTGAGTTACTAAATAAAGGAAAACAAATCATGAATAGTTGACCTAACCCTAACCCAACCTTATAAAACTGCACTTGACCATCAGCTTATAGTAGCTAGCAGAGCAATGTCATAGTAGGCGGTGTGAATTAGGACGTCAGTTGGGATAATCTTTGTTGACATTTCCAAACAAATGTAGTTCTGGTCTAATTTAGTCATTTTTCATCCTTGATCTCCAGATCTAACAACATGGATAAGGGAGGTGTAGGTATATGGAGGCCAACAGCCCTCCTACGGGTCTATCTTCACTAAGCCAGGCCCACTTTGAGCCATCCAATGAAGAAAGTAATTGATAAAATCAATCGCTTTTGTACCTACACCAAACTGCCCACCAAAGTAGGAGGCTGTCACAGAGGAGAGCCACATTACATAGTATGATGGAAGTGTGCTGTATTCCTCTGCTCTATGTATGTATGTTAATGTTCTGTGAAGAGGGAACCTTAAGAAAAGAATAAAACACATCAAGAAGCTTCAAAGCATTTGGGTCATCCTTATATAATACACACGGGTGCAAACACAGGGGTGAAAAAGGTGACCAAAATATCAGAATCAAAATATCAGTTTTTAAATGTGGATATACTTTGGATTTTGGCATGAGGACATAGGAGAACAACTCACCCTACAACTAATGTAATAAGATAATTTAATAACATAAATTTAATGGAAGGTTACAATACAGAAATATATTGTATGTAGGTCAATATGATTAAGTTTCATTCTGATAGAAAAACAAGATTAATTTTGTTTTTATTCAACTGTGCTGCCTGGCCTTGAAACACATCCACCCACATCCATGTTTAGGTTATGCAGAAATTTCACATAGTTGCAGATTCACAAATTAAACACGAATCACACAAATGACCAATTCTGGATTTAAAACAGCAAATTTGCACCCCTGAATACATGATGACTCATAGCCAAATTCCCTGTGGTAACTATGAATTGTAATTCTCTAGTGAAACCTCATGTTTCACCTCTATAGTTTGTGTGGAATTAGTTTCTGACTTCATAAAACTTAATTCCCCTTTGTGACGCACAGAAGGCATGTGAACACAATATTTGCACTACATTCAACTCCTTTGTTGGGCTCTTTGTTAGTGTGTGTGTGTGTGTGTGTGTGTGTGTGTGTGTGTGTGTGTGTGTGTGTGTGGTTGCTCAGTAACGAAGTAGCCCCATGGGGGACAATTAAGACCTCACACAATGTGCTCAGACAGCAATTAAAACACCCATTAATGGGACAGGGAGGAAGAGTCATAGAGAGCAAGATAAGAGAACAACAGAAAACTAGATAACAAGACAGGGGAAGAAATAAAAAAAGAATCAAATGTCCTTCACAGCTCAACAGTTTTAAACAAGAAATGGAAGAAAGGAGGAATGTTCATTATTTCTTAAAAACGACTCCATGCTGGCACATTGTGTTTCATATTACACATCTCTGAGAATGTGGTGATGAATCGTGAGCAGTAGAGAGGGCTCTCAACACTCACAGCCTACTCTATGATAGTGTAATGGGAGTACAAAGGCAATGAGAGATTTACAACTTTTTGAGGCAAAATATAACAATATTGTTTCAGCAATGATGAAAAGTGATTCATGCGGTAAAAGTCATACCATAGGTAAACCAGACGTCTGAATCACCTATTTAGACTAAATACAACTGTGTGTACACCACTAGCCTGAATATAACATTCTAATTCCGTTATAAAACCTTGATCAGCTTTAATCAGTAAATTCAGCTGTTTGGTGATAGCCAACCCTGTCCTCCGTTCAGTTTTTCTATCACATTCAGATTCTGGGAAGCATTTAGACTAAATTATTTGTGTGTTTCTCTGCTAAAAATCTTATAACATGATGTTATTTGACACCACATTATTTAACACCAGCAGATAATCCCTGAAGGTTAAACTAGGTTAGCTAACTCTAGTAAACTGAACGACACACTGTACACATAAATGTGGTTTTAGTGCATCTCACCTGTAAGAGCTGTTTTCGGAACAGGGGTTGTGTGCCCGCACAATCACAAAGACGTGCTGGAAGTGTGAGCGAATGTTTTTGGGGGTGAAAGGGAGTGCCCCGGGCTCCTGGAACACAATCGTGACGATGTCATTCCCAATGTGACGCTTCCGCAGTAGCTGGAAAAGTTCAAGAACACCAGTAGAAACCAGGGTTAGATATTAAGCTGCTTACATGCTGAAGGCTATGCAAGCAACAAGCTACAGTGCACATAAATCCAGGGCAAAAAAACTGACTAACATAAATATTTTTCTATGTAAACATAGAATTTACAGTTTAGAAAATACAGACATATTGTTAAGTAAATTGACAAAGTTCTACTTTAACCAAAATTAAACTGAAATCTTCTAAGATAAAACGCATATCAAAACCAGCTGAAAATGTGACCTGGTTATATTTACCCTCCCACATGTCCTATAGATCATGATGCCTTAATTCAATCATTAAAAAAAAAGAATAATACTATTGAACACAGAGATTTTAATGTCAAGTATGACATTAGTATACAGTAAGTATAACAGTGAGGTACTCAAATTTACTTACCTGCTGTTTATTGTTGGGCGTGTAGGGCAGCATGGTAGACACATGGAACATGATTTCATAGTCCTTGTAAGTGGTGTACAGGGAGTGGGTGCCCGTTGAGTCCGCTGAAAGGGACACGATTAAATGAGAATTTGACATGCTTCTGAATACAATACAAAAATACAATACTGCTATATTTTCCTTTATCTTTCCATTACCTTAGTAATATAGTCCTTAGTGTGAAACCATGAAAAGTAGTCAAATGGGAAAACTTTTTCACAATTGAAACAGTCCTGACTACATTTTAAACATCTCCACTATAAATAGCCTCCGGCTATGAAAAATTATAACCAAACAACTTTATGTTCCCCCCTCATCCTCTGCCACAATTGCTGATCAGATGGCCCAGTGTTCCCTCAGCACTTAACAGGCTCTGTCCGCTGAATGCTAATAACCACCTCCGCAGTCTATCGATGCACTCTATTCAGAGAACAAAACAGTCACAAGGTCTTTTAAAGGCCATACTTAACCCAGCTAGAATACCTCAATTAATTACACTCATTCTATGGGGAGTACTTGTATGGCTGTATGTAATTTACTAGAGGCTACTGAAGGCTGTATTACATGTCCTGCAAAAAGTGACTGGGAGAGTTTTTGACTCACAAAGCATTATGGGGAATAATTTCATCAATTTTAGGAAAGTATGGAGTGAAATATATTAAAAGGCTAAGAAAAGATGCAAAAAGGAGCCACACATAAGGTGGAGATCAATCTTATCTACAGAAAACACATATGTTCTAAAAAGATGCCCCAGGTAGAAACACACAGGGAATTGGAATCTATACCCCAACAGGATAATCTGACACCAAAGACCATCTGTCATTTATCTGATATTAAAGGAACCTTTGTATTCAAAGCAGTGCAGGGAGAAGAGACAGAAGAAACACTGAACGGAAGCCAAAGGGATTTAAGTAGGCTGAGACTGAGGTTTAGAGAGGGGCTAGGGGAGCAACAAAGTCTCAAAGATCAGATGTTTCAATCATCTGAGACCTCATTTATTACCACTCCATATGGATAAAGTGGGTCTTGAAAGATGTGGGTGACACTTCGACGCACCTTGACATTTTGAAAACTGGGAGGATTGCCGCAGCCAATGGCAATATGAATGATACTGTCTAAGTGTCCTAACTAAATTTATTTCAATCTAATGTTCCATTTTACCCCTCTTAATGCACTGCCTTGGACTTTCATATCATGTCAGTGGAGTTGATCACCTCTTGCAAGCTACAATCTATCAAATGCTTGGAGGGTGACTGAATTTAAGACTATTCTAATCAAGAGAACTTCCGCTTAGTGTGTGTGTGTGTGTGTGTATGTGTGTGTGTGTATGTGTGAATTTAACAGTAGGCAAAGATTTTACATTTTACCTGTAAGACAACTTGTGATTTCTGTGTGTACATACTTTTGGTGTCCAGCTGGGCCCGGTACTTTGTGAAGCCTTTGAGTCTAACCCTCTCCCCCAGAAGATGAAGGAACTCCTCCAGCGCCTGACCAGCTGATTCGTTGTTGTACATCTCCTCCTCGCTGCTCTGGCCTGCCATGCAGTACATCACCCCCACCTTTCGCTGGAAACTCAGCTGTATAGAGAATAGAGATTGTTGCGGTGAAAAGGGGAGACACAAGCATATTTTTGTTTAGAAATTATGTCACCATGTTGACATTTTAGGGAGAATTCATGCTGGCATTTTAGGAGTAACCACTTTGGGTTGTACTGCGGTGATCGCTGTGCCATTTTCCAGCAAAATCATGTTGACATTTTCAGAGTTCAGCTTTGATGATTGCATCAGAGAGCATGAGTATCAAAGAGCTTTTTCCTTTTTTTTAAGGTTGAAGTTTGTGTGTGTGTGTGTGTGTGTGTGTGTATGTGTGTGCATGTGTTTGGGTATGACTTAAGTCACTTTCAGGGACACACACTAGACTTAAGACCAATTAACTGGGGATGGCTTATGTAAAGCCATGTCCACAATTGGTAAACACTGATTTCTGGGTCACTGGTTAAGGTTAAAGTGAGGTAAGGGTTAGGTTTAGGTAAGTGGTGGTTATGGTCTCCAGGAAATAAATTCAAGTCTAATTACCCCAAACGTTACATAAACCTGCATTGCTGAACTTTTACATATAAATGAATGCTTGTTACATTAAAGCCTTTTCCAAACAAGTTCACACAATGTTGATTAAGCCCATTACTGCCGGATAAATCTCTGTGTTTAATGCTCTACAGTAGAGCATGCCATGCACAGCACAGACTTCTGCCAGCCGAGACAGCTATTCTCCACTTAGCACTCTGCTAATTTGATTGGGGATGAAATCATTAAATTGTGCAGACTTTGCCAATCTTATTAGACTGAATGGATCAAATTCTGATCGTAAAAGTGAAAGCAATTTTGTGAGGGATGTGATGCCAAAAAACAATTTATCCATCGTTTTATAGCCGCAACAGTAGCAGTAGTAGGCTACTGTGGGGCCTATGACGTAAGCATGTGTCGACAGTATTTTTGTAATTGCTCTGGCAGCCAGATGGGGGAGGAAAAAGTCCCACCTTTCAGCTTGACGTACACCTGTGTATGTGCGTGTGTGTGTGTGTGTCTGTCATGGCAAACTGACAGCACAGTGAGGGGAGAGTACAGGCAGAGGGCAGACAGAGCACAGCCTCTCCTCACAAAGCAAATGAAGCTATGAAAACCAGCTGATTTCTACACCCTACTTCGTGTTAGATTCAGTTTAGTCAGACTTTGAATGGACTTATAAGCCAATTAGAAACCTGTTTACCCTTACACATGGCTGAGAAATCAGTGGTCTCCGGGAGAAATCTACACGAGGAAGTCAGGTTTTTCTAAACCTCTACCTGAATTATGGTAACCAGGTGTCTTGTTAACATGACATTTAAGATATCAGCTTACTGGAAAACACTGACTGTAAAAGCGCTGTTTGTGTCTACTTACCCCCTGCTCATCCAGCTTCATCAGCTGCTCAGTGACCTTGGGTGTGTTGAGTGCCAGGCGGAGGCAGTGAGCATTCAGCTCAGGCACCAGGTACTCCAGCACCTCTTTGAGGGGCAAGCCTCGCGCTAGACCGTGCTTTGATGTGGAAGGTACTGCATCTTCTATAATGGAGCCACGCAGGGTGTTCAACTGGAGACGAGGCAACCGGGGAGGGGGGGGGGGGGGGGGGGGGGGGGGGGGTAACAAGAAAGTAGCCAAAGTATGGATCAGAACAACTTTTAATTTTGATAATAAAATCTCAAAGTTACTCACTCAAAGTCATTTGCAGTGAAAAGGACTTACTACCCTAAACAACTGGCAGTAATACAAAATTAGACTATATTTGACCAGATATATACAGTGTACACCGATCAGTCATAACATTAAAACCTCCTGCCTAATACTGTGTAGGCTCCCTTCATGCCACCAAAACACCTCTGATTTGTCTTAGACTCCAAAAGATATGTACACCCCTTCATGGTAATACTGCTGCCATGAAGGGGTGCACTTGGTCTGCAACAATATTTTGTTGGTTAATGTCAAAGTAACACCCACATGAATACCCGGACCCAAGTTTTGTCACAGGGTCATCAATTGTCCTTCCTTGGATTACATTTGGTATGTAGTGACCACTGCGTACGAGGAAGACCCCACATGACCTGCTGTGTTGGAGATGCTCTGACACAGTCATCCTGCCATCACTATTTGGCCCCTTGTCAAAGTCCCAAATCTGCTCAGATCTTTTCACGCTCCCTTCAACATTTCCTGCTTTCAACTCATCAATTTCAAGAACGGACTATTCATGAGCTGCCTTTTATATCTCAACTCTTGACAGGTGCCATTGTAACAAGATAATTAATGTTATGCACTTCGCCCGTCAGTAGTTTTAATGTTTTGGCTGATCGGTGTATATGATTGTATTAGTAACTCAAATTCAATACAATTTTTTTCTCCATTGGCCATCATTTTCTCTTAATGGTACAATATCTAAACATTTTGAAACACGTCCCATGTGACACTTTATTGATGTTGCAGTACTGATATTTCTTGGTTGTGAACATTACCATAAAGTTTCTTCCCTTTCTGCAATGTGCAGTGTGTTTGGTTCTTTTGGTTCCCAATGACTGACAACAGCAAAACTACCCGGCCATCACACCAGTAGGTCTATGTTTAGAAGGCTGTAAGGATGCCTGTGATGAAGCCTTAAAGCCTGCACAATTAAATTACATTTGTAATTTAAGTGGGTTCATCTGAAGTTATAATCATGGACAGTGCAACACCAGGGGATCAGAATCACTCATGAAATTAATCATTTTCTGTTCAAAATCCAGGCTTAAAAATGTATTCTGCCAGACCATTTTTTTTGCGGCTACAGGGAAAACAAAGTGTGAAGGTCTGGCTAAGCTAGAAAAAAGAATAAAGAACTTGTAGGTTTTGTTGCTGTGGTTTCCACTATTAAAAACTCTTAGCCTTCAGGCTAAAACAAACTCAAAGAGGACTTCCATGAATAAATCAAGAGGACTGTAGAAGGACCAGGACCTGAATATCTATCACGAACAAATAGAGCTGGATATCTGTAGTGGGTCCATGGCTCTTAAAAACTGTCTGTTATGTGTATATGTTTTTCAGTAGAACCAATAATGGTACTAACGCTCTCTAGGTTACACAAATTGAAGAAGAGAAGCACTATAACTTAAGAGAGGACAACAACTCTCCTCAGTGGACACTGGACTTGTCTCTTCAACATCAGTGCATCCCACTCCCTCCCACACAGTCACACACATATATATCTACACCTGCCTGGCTCCCTGCTCTGAAAATAGCAATTAGAGAGGAGAGAGGAAGAGAAGAGAAGGGAAGAAAATAGAGGAAAACATAGCACAGTAGGTTGTGCGTCATCCCAAGAGATTGGAAGGGCTATTACTCATGGTGTGCTTCAATACGAGAGCAATGCTTTTCCTTTTCCACTAAAATACCTTTTGTGCTATTTTAGTCTCGTTTAGCTGTGAAATGGCACAGCTCAGTCCTTCACAGATGAAGGCTGACAAAGATGGTGGGTGGGCGTTCAGCTCAGGGAATGAGGACATGGATCTCTGGTTCTAGTATGTCTATAGGAGGAGATGGCAGCAAGGGCTAGGGGGCACTGTGTTGATTTTTTCATTACTGCATAAATTAGTGAAGCCATTCAAAACCACCGCAGTAAGTGACATTTTAAAAAAACTAAATATTTCAACCTGAGATGTTATAAAATAATCGGTTCCTAAATACCGTATTGGTGTGAATAAAATGAGACCCTGATAATAAGATGACCTTGCCTTTTCAATACCTGTTTTTGGAAAAAGTACTTTTACTCCAGCGGTTGGCATTTATAAGACTGTGTTTGTCTTTTTGAGCTCCTTATCATCACTGAGAATGGCATTTGGCAGCTTGACATATGCTTTGGACTTGTTTTCACTTGTCATGAATTTATTTCCTCTGTGGCAGAAAAACACGTTTACATGAGCCTTCAGAAACTCCTTAAGTTCTGGACAAACATAACACTTCATGTGCTGACTGATTCTAACACACTCATTATAAACAGAATTTCACACTTGCTAGCCTAGCAACATTAAGGCTACTAACAACTCATGTAGGAGTGAGTGGGTTTTGCACCACTAGTTTATCCATTCAAAAAGAACATCTGATGTTCTGAACACTTAATTGTCTAGACCATAAACATAAGACAACTCTACTCTTTCAGACATATTTCCAGAGTAAAAGAAGCTGTCTTATATTCAGAACAATACGGTAAACTTTTCAAATACATTAACTCCTGTAGTCTATTCTTTATATTCTTCATTGTCTAAATGTCTGTCTTTAAGAGGATGACTTTGCAGCAGCAATATTGGTCAGTATTCAGCAGGTTTGTCATTCTTTATGTTGAAGCAGTGATCAGCTTGACTTTGCAGTGGGCGTGATGTTACCGTTGTAATGCAGTAACTGCAGCAGCTCTAGCTAGAGGGATTCACAAAAGATTTCCTCTCAATGCAAATTGAGCTTTGGAGATTAAATTACAAACAAAATCCAACACACAATTTGCGGAGGTGTCAGAGAATGTAGGCGGTGTCACCTTAGGTCTTGAAGAAGCTACATCTGATAACATCGAGCTGAATGCCTTTTATAATGCCCTCTCCCCTCCAACCGGGTTTCTCAATAAGCAAGGCTGGGTGCAGATCCTATATGTTTACGCCCACACAATGTGAACTCATAATAGCTTCTCAGTAACATTAGTCAGTACAGAGTGTACTGAATATTGACACATTTGTGAACATGAGCATTCATGGTTTCAAAGGGAACAGCTACAAATGCTGCATATCCTGGTGAATGGAAAGATTAATTAGAGACACTTTAAATAAAACAATCAGCAAATGAAGCTGATGAAACATGATGTATGTCAGTGTACAAGGTGTAAGAGGGTCATGCATTTCAATGTACCTCACTCGTTCTGAAGATGACCCTGTAGCTGTACTGCTGGCCATGCTCCTTGTTTTCCTCCAGCTTCTCCCTCCTCAGACTCACTGCCACTGGGCCCAGATTCTCATCTACCCCCAGATAGTTCCAGTGTTCTAGGGGGTGACAGGGAGTGATGGGAGGGAGATGGGATTTGATAGATGAGTGAGGGGTTTGAGGAAAGGGTAGACATTAAGGGAAAACTGTTTGCTTATCTTTTTTTTTCTTGCTGAAATGCAGAATGAAATTCAATCAATACTGGATATTTAACAAATGCTAAATCAGCTAAATCTTGACTACTAAAAAAAAGTTTTTTTCTAATGGGTATATGCAGCATACATTCAATAGTACTTAAGACTGAGAAATCTTCCACACCAGAGATGGAGAAACAGCTATTTAAGGACAAGAAATATGAATCTATAAATATTAGCCCATACTCTCCTATTATGCTTACCTCTAAGGTAGAAGTACTTTCGGTAGTAATAGGCACCAAGGTCAACATGCTCCACAATGTATCGTTTGGACCTGTCAGCATGTTGGCTTGGTCCATCTTTAGGCGCCTCCAACACAGCCACACCAGCGTTGGTAAAATGAGTAGTGAGGGTGCTCTCCAATGGTCCTTCCTCTGTGCTGCCAGAGGAATTGCTTGAGCTCCCACCACTACCTATGCTGCCCTGCTGGAGAGTGCAAGACAAGAAAAAAAGTAAAGCAAATAACCTAAACCACAAAATCACACTTAAATAATCAGTACATTTTTAATATGTTTTGTTAAACTTTAAAGTGATTTTCAGTGTTGATCTAAGGTGGTCTGTTGAAACTCAGTGAGAAATCTTGACAGGAATTAAGAAAAATACTCATATTTAGAGATATTCTTTATAAAATCCAGTCATCCTATTCTCGCACAAAACCTACCTGTTTAGCAGGAGAGATGCTCCTCTCACCCTCTCCACCAATCTCATTCCTGAAACATGGGCAGCTGAGCACCAAGTCATTGCTCTTGTCATCACCGGGGTCCAAGGCAGGGTTGGTACCGTGTCCTCCTCCTGTCCCATCTTTGCTCAGCTCTTCTTGTGAGCCACAGGGTGACCCATACCCTCCACTCTGATTGGAGGAGAGGGATGATGTGGCTGAAGCAGAGGCAGCCGCAGCAGCCGAGGCACCGGTAGTGGTGTTCTTGCGTTTGGCCCCCGACTGCCGGCTCTGGATGGCCTCATTGAGGTCAAAGAGTAGAGACTGGACATCAAAATGGGAAAAGCCTTTTTGGCATAGCCAGGGTTTGGGTGGAGGGCCACTCTCATCTCCTTTCCCCCCATCTTCAACATCTGAACCAGCCCTTGATGTGTCTCCCTCCACCTTCACACTGCGTAGCTTGCGGAAAATTGACTCTCCCCCCGTCTCTGACTTTGACCTCCTCTTCAAATGCTTCTCCCGCTCCTTAAGCCGACTGGCAGGACTACCTCTGGTTGGCCCCAAAGGTCCATCTGGCAAATCCAGGGCAGCCTGTTTTACAGGGGCCACGGTAAGGAGCTCAGTTAGCCTCTCTGGAGCTGGGCTTCGCTGATCAGGGGCCTCAGAGGACTGGTATCCTTTTAGCATGTCAAAGAAGCTCTCACCTGACACACCATGTTTATCGATAGAGGAAGTGCTGCCATACTCACGGTGCATGGGTGTCCACCCAGAGAAGGACCAGCCCTCATTGCCATCCACATCCAGCTCACTTATAGTTATATCACTGTTACTCCGCTGGCGGATGCGTCTCATGCCTTTGCGAGGTGAGCCTAGATAACCATCTGGTGACAGAAAACGATTGTCCTTCCCCTTGCTTTGCATCTTGCTCTTGAGTGTGTTGTGGATGTTGCGGAGCATGGATGAGTCCTGAGGGCTTATCAGGTGGCCCAGCTTGGCCGACAGATTGCTGTGGGCTGTGACGGCTGACACCCCCCCTCCCCCACTGCCACCGCTACCACAACCACCACCACCACTACCACCACCTCCACCTCCTCCACCTCCTCCACCACCACCTCCTCCTCCTCCAAGTCTTTCTCTATCTCCACTTCCTGATCCTGAAGAGCTGGTGATGGTGGAGCTGGGTGAGTCAGTTTCCACAGTGATATGCCAAACACCTCCTCCTCCCCCATCTTTCCTTGGGGGCCAGTCAGCCACACGAGCCCGAACTCCCATCTTGGGGACACCGGGGTTTGTGCCGGTGCCGGTGGAGGAAGAGGAGATGTGGGCGCTCTCACTGCGGGGTGGTGGTGCCCCTCCATTGGGCAGTCGAAGGCGGCGGGTATAGAACTCATCAGAAGCCGGCACTGAGCCCCCGACCGAGCGCTCTGTCTGGGAACGCTTGAGGCTGGTCATGATGGAGTTGGGAAAGGGTGCGGGGAGGGGAGATGGGAGGGAAAGGAAGGGATGGGGTGTCGATGGGTTTAGATTAGGGTCAACATAATGCCCACTGAGAGAAGTGATGAGACAGCTTCACGGATACATTTGATTCTGCAAGAGGAGCAGAGAAAATGAAAACATGAGTAGGGCCTAAAGAAAAGTAAACAATAATCACTTGCAGATTTTAAATCAGCAGTTTATAATATAATAAATGGTAGCAATTATATATTTAAATGTACAGAGTTCAAGCTCTTGAGTTTGGATTGTTTTTAAATAATAGTACAGACTGTACCTTTACAAAGCTAGAGCTTGATCAAACAAAATATGTTGATGATGAACTTTCACAGCTGAAGTCTCTACAGGACAGCCTGCATTGCAACCAAGCGACAACAGAATTCAGTCCAGTCTGGATAGGACCAACTCTATATATGAGAAACAGTAAAGAGGGACAAAAAGGAAGAAAGGAAAGGTAGAAGGCAAAAAGAAAAGAAAAAAAAACAGTTAGAAAACATCAGACATCACATGTTCTACAATATCAAGCCTGCATTTAATTACAGCTCCAACAACCATGATTATACAGTAAACAACTGGAAACTACAGTACTACTCACAAATTTAGCTCAACAAAGCCTGTAAACTCTTTTTCATAACTCAAACACAGTAAAACCACCAATCGAAATGAGGCTATATTTTGCAGTAACTAAAGACCACAAAGTTGCTGCAAGGTCACAGACTAGACCCATGTGACAGACTTAAAAACTTAAAAACACTTTTAAAAAAGGAAAACTTCATCAATTTTACATATCACGATCAGTTTACTGGTCACTTGTAGAACTAATCAGTCTGTAAAAGACAAAACAGCACAGTGTTTCTGAGGCTCTTGGGGGGAGTGTTGTTCAGTCTGATACAACAATGTTAGCAATGTCATCCAGCATTTACAGGTTTGGGCATAGAGATTACAATTGTTTAAAGTAAAACCATTGTTCTGCACATACACATAAAGGCTGTAAAGCCTTAGCGTCACCGACACATGGTGATGTTAATTTGTACATGTCATTCTCAAGAGTATTTTATTTTTGGGAAAGAATAATAATACAATAAGTCCTTGGAGAAAGGAATGAAATTTGGAAATGTATTCCTGTCAAGTATTTGTATGTCATTCTTGAAAGTGTGTCAGCTAAATAACTAAAAACGCAAAAGCCTCAGGGCTGGATTCTTGATGCCATCAACAAGGGAGACGCGTTTGTTGTTTTGATTTTTCCTAATTAATGCAGTCATTACACTCAGAATAACATGCTCGGGTTGATAAATCTTCACCTTCCTGTTCAAGACTGTGGATAGCTCACGGGCAACACAAACAACATGGATTTTCCCATAAAGAGCTCAGGAGAGTAATGATATAAAGAATATGTACAGCATGTGTATGGACATACTTGGACCAGTGAGTCAATCAAGAATTACAAAGCCATTAATTAGAGAGCCGAGGAAAGACTTCAGTATGTTTGAGTGTGTGTTTGTTCATAATGGTACACTTCCTCTCTATTCCAGACCACACCTTCTATTATCATGGAGATAGGGATTTGTACAGTGCATGCTTCAATGTGCAAGAGTGAGTGAGTGAGTGAGTGAGTGAGTGAGTGAGTGAGTAAAAGAACATGGAAATTGATTCTTTCCCTTCCTTTCCCACAGACCTCACTGTGAAGTTTTTGTTGGAGCTATGGTACCATCACCCGCTCTTGGATTGTTTTGAGACACACATTGCTGGTAAGTTTTCCAGTGTAATATTCGATGCTTTCAAGGGCACAAACAAAATACTGTTCACTCCTGAGCAATGATGATATCAATTTCACAGATATCTCATAAGACATAAACACAACTGCATGCATCAATACCAGGAGTAGTAACTGAGAAACTGTTATTTGTGATTTGGTTCATTGACCCTTTAACAGAGATCTGAGGGGCTTTGTTGTTGCAATCTGCGGCCTTGAGGCCAGTTCTCATGATAAAACAATATCTCCTCTACTCCCTGTAGGTTAGTTGTTCAGATGGGTCTGTTTTAGTGCAGGCTTCGCTTAAAATATTAAATTGTTTTGAAGTTTACCAGGCAGAAATGGCCAGGTGTTGGTGATTGTATGCATGTCTGACCAGGAAATTTCCATT
The DNA here is from genome assembly GCA_021039105.1 of Scomber colias. NCBI lineage: Eukaryota > Metazoa > Chordata > Actinopteri > Scombriformes > Scombridae > Scomber > Scomber colias. The sequence continues at coordinate 4,981,218 of JAJDFG010000019.1, read as the reverse complement.
TGCAGATAAATACTGCATCAGATTCTGTTGTGGGACCATTTTGATATGCTAAAGAGGCCTTTCAGGTTTTTTTTGAAGATAATATGAATTCTAATGACCAAAAAAATACACTGTAAACAGCGTGTAGAACACAGCTAGAAAAACACACAAAACACATTCATTCCAACAGAGACTCAATATTGAAAAAGCACAATCCAGGTGAAAACTAAGGTATTAACTATATTAATGAATTAACTTTCTTTATCTTCACATTTTTCTTAATTAAGTACTACAGAATATTGTTTGTTGATATCATGACTACCACAACATTTGGCGAATTCTATCATTCAAGCAGAAACAGAACTCAGTTTTTTATTATAATACACTTTAGAAGCTTAAGATAGATTCCTAGTCTAATTGCTCAACTTCTCTTACAGACTAAAAGGTTGTTCCACAGATAACCGTCCTTGGTGCACGAGCGGCATGCTCATCCAGAACACCCAATCAGAAGTTGCATCATTATAGGTTATGCATAACATAAAAAATTAGCAACGGTACAGGCTTTGGAGCTGATAACTTGTTTCTTGAGTTCTCAAAAATGGTACAAGCAAGGGACCCCTCTACAAAAGAGCACAGAAATGATGAATATAAGCTACTTTATTTGAGTAGTATATCAAATCTGCTCTACTTTGTTGTGCTACATTATATAAAGGCAAAGCAACCATTTCATTATTTTGCTATAGTCTATTTTTGGTTTTAAGAAATGCCATTGTTGACCAACTCCAAGACTTAGAGAAAATAGTGGGAGAGAAGAGGATTATAGGTTGGTAGACTGGGAATTGAGAGGAATGAATGTGGCATACCATGCCTCTGTGCAGTTGCAGAGGACCAATTACACTGACAGATTCTCTGTAACCTTTAGCAGTGTTTAAAAGAGGTCGACTCCTGAGGTAAATACAGTATGGACGTAGCATTATTGATCAATGCAGCTAAGTGCTATGAGATTGCCTGTTGACTTGGTTGACTAGAAACTGCTAATAGAGACTCATTTGTCTTATATATGATGATGGCTGGGACCAAGCATGGCATTACTTGTGTTGTGTTGCAATTCATTATTAAGCATTTGATATTACAAATATAACTAGTAATTCAGAGGAGAATTAATCATTTTGGATGATTTTGGATAACTCAGGATGCTAAGGCCTTTTTTGCATGACTGTGGATTTTAACTAATAACACTTCCACTCAACATATGGGCATGTAAGTATTGATTAAAAGACAGACTTAAAAAAAATGTGAACCAATCATTTAACAATTAAAAAAAAGAAGGAACTTCATTTGACTTATAAATATGAGCCTGATGCAATGTATATCTTCTAGAACATTTTTGTAAAGCACTATGAAAGAATGACTTTTAGGTAAGTACTACATAAGTCAGATGTATTCTACTTAGTAGTGGCAGTAAAAGTAGAAGTGGTAGTAATAGTATACCATCTAATCTCACTGTGAGCTGGGTTCTTCTTAATTTCATAATCATGTTTGTGGAATACAACTGCTTTAAAACTTCAACAGAACTTTGAACTCCTGGTAGAAACAACCTTTTGGGCAAGGAGAGATGTTTTCAGAAATGACAACCTTCACCCCAATAGGAAGAGCACGAACTTACTGGAAACTAAACTTATCTACACACTAGTAGTCCAGACCTCCTAATCCTGGCCCTGTATCTGACATCCCAGTACTTCTCAATAACAGGCCACACACTCATCTACTTCATAGATCTGTTAACATGGATCATTTCTCCCTTGTTCACTGTGGCCGCACTGTCAGGGCTAATAACCAATTAGAGCACATTAGCTTTGCTTTGCTCAATTTCACGTCACTAGCTAACAAATCGCTCATATTCAATTATCTCATTATTTCTTACTATATTGGCTTTTTTCCTGCTAACAGAAACTTGGCTGTCCGATGATGAAAACGTTTCTCTAGTTGAATGCTCTCCACCAGGTTACACTTTCCTACATGAGCCCACAAATTGTGCCTTTTGTGTTAAAGGTTCTACTGTACTGTAGGTTTCATAGAATATTTTTTTACTGAACAACATGCTATGCAGAGACATTTGTGTTTGTGCGACCATTAACTTATTTTGTTAGTACCTCATTTTCCAGTACCATGAGCTGTAATGCCCTCTCGTTTTTTTATTTTGTTGTTTCTTTTTTCAGTAGACGAAAACCTTATCTGTGTTCTCATCAGAAAATCCAAAGTCAGAAGTATGCAACAGAATATCTACAAAACCTGATGCAGTTTGGAAACATGTGCTTTGGCTACAATCAGCAAAGGTATGTTGGGAGAAAATAAAACAGGAGCAGCATTTCATGAAAAGAACACCTTGCCAACTGGTAAGAATGAGGGTGGATCTATCATGCTTTGAGCCTGTGTTGTAGCCAGTGGCACAGAAAACAATGCACGGGTGGAGGGAAGAGTGGATTCCACTAAATACCAGCAAACATCACACCGTCTGTACAAAGCTGAAGCTGAAAAGAGGATGGCTTTTACCACAGGACAATGATCCTAAACATACTTCCAAATCCACCTTGGATTACCTAAAGAGACACAAGCTGAAGGTTTTGGAAAGGCCCTCCCAGTCCCTTGACTTTAACATCATTGAAAATCTTTGGATTGGTCTTAAAAGAGGTGTGTATGCAAGACGGTCCAAGAATATTAAAAACCTAGAAACGTTTTGGAAGGGAGAATGAAAGAAAGAATTGAAATGCTTTTAGCTAGCTATAAAAACCATTTGGACAGTGCTATTAGTTTGCAGCAAGTACAAAAGGATCCATCTTATTTTTTTTAAAAACACCATTAATTACATGATTTAACTAAAGATCCTAATGATTTGATAACAGCTCAGATGGATCCAACACATCTTTGTTGTGCTGTAGCAACCATGGCAAATATTGCGCATTTCCAAAAACTTTCAGACAATAGTCCCTGGACTTAACTACGTAATTTGTTAGTACAAACAGGGAAAATGCAGATAAACTTCTGAGACAGTTAAGTAGTTTGAGTTAGTTATTTGTGTTGAGTTTGAGTGAGCAATTGTTGATTTCCAAGGGAATATGTTTCAAAGAGTTCCTCAAAAGAAAACAAACATTTTTGCATGTTCAGCTGACCTGCTGTGCGCTCACTAAAGGATCCACTTTGGTAGCAATTATTTAGAATTAGTTCATTGAAGTGAACAAACTGAACACCAGCTCAATTTTCTCTATAATTATACAGACATAACACAGTCATTTGCAGAAACCATACTACAAATTTACAGTCTCAGTTAATTTTAAGGAAATTATAAGAAACTGTGGGAATATAAAATAGAATACTACCAACAAGTACTAATGCGTACCATGTCATCATGAGAGTGTCATTATTGTTACTACAGTGAACTGCTTACATTTGTTTTAAATGTTTCTGGTTGCTACAGTCGTAAGTTGTTGTCAAGCAACACAGGTGTGCCAGTGTGGGCCTCACTTTGTGACTGTGAATGTACACAAGTGCAGTGATTCATACACACCTGAAAATTACAGTGCAGACAAGCTGACGACTGACTAAGCAGACTTACATAGTGCTGAACAATGAAAGGATACAAAGTGGTGAAATGACTCTTGAAAAGAGAGGGCATAAAAAGTTTAGCAGAGGGTTGAGTGGGCACATGTGTGTGCATGTGAGTGAGTGAGTGACTGAGAGTAGCTCAGGAGTATATCATCAATTTATTCTCATCATTCTCAGAAAAACTGTCATTTTGAAAGCACTGAATATTCTTAGACAATTGCAGAGTAAATTAGTGTTCTGTATTTATTAATCAGCTGTATTGTAGTTCAAAGAAAATGCATCTTTTTCCCCCAGACCTATGTTTAACACAGAACACCACCTTGCAATCACAGTACTGCATTCTTAAGTTTAAAAAAAAGACAGAGGATTAAAGAAATTATAATTATAAAAGGAACAAAAGAAGAAGAAAACTCAAATCTGTGTGTTATACAGACAAGTGTTTGCCAGACAGTGTGTTTTAATGTGACTAATCCTTTCACAATTATACACCTGTTTCCAGACAGACATTGCCACATACTTGTGAGTCAAGTCAAATTACATCAAGTTTTTTTTTTCTTTTTCTTTTTTAATCTGACAACACATTCAATGTCTCAACGAGCTTCACAAGCCAACAATAGTAACAATTTCTGACCCCGCCCATGTTCTCTAATGAGACAAGGAGAAGGAACCAAAAGCCTTTCTGACATGGAAACAATGGAAGAAACCTCTGCAGGGGAAACGCAAAAAGACATCCCCCCTTTTTTGGATGGAGGTGCATTTGGAGCTGTAGGCGGGAAAATGTCAATTACAAATAAACAGAAAGCGAGAGACGCTATGACTCAAACAAGTCCTCTCAAAACACCTGCTGCCAAGATACTACTTAGGTGTGATCGTCAATACGTGTGTGTGTGTGTGTGTGTGTGTGTGTGTGTGTGTGTGTGTGTTTGTTTGTTTTTATTCATGAGTGGGTGTAAAGCCACCACAGGTAACACAAAGAGCCTCAGGACCAACAAAAACCTGGGAAAGATCCATATTATGACTCAGGCATTCAGCACCCACAAGTACCTCTTACCTTTTTACACACACATACACAAGCAAAAAACCCCATACAGAGACAGAGGGTAATTAAGGTCCGCCCACCTCTAAGGGAAAAACAATTCATCGCTCTCCATTGAGAGCGACAAGTTTTTATTGTGTGAAGGTGGCTCCTTGTCACTTCTGTCTGTTGGCTGGGTGCCATGCAGTGGGAGAGACAGCCCTGGCCTGAGCTACATGGACAGCCTGCAGCTCCTACGTAAAAATGACACATACCTGGACACTCCACTATTGAGTGAGAACACACATGAAAGTAACAGAACAGCTGTTTAATTGAAAGGTATACCGTGTGTGACAGAAGTTGAAATGATTGCGTGTCTGTGCGTGTAATTTCCACACCCATGTTTACAAACTGTACTCGCCAAATCAGATGTGAAAAGTGTGACGCCAGCCTGTTATGTGGTGGGGTTTGCTATACAGTTGTGCAATCTTTACTGTAGAGGTGATGTCATCCTTTGCATTCATGTATTGCATCTTAATGGGTTTCAGCATGTGCTATAAAATACCTTTTCCCTTTTAACAATGGGTTATAAAATAATCCTTTAGCATGCTGAAATCTAATGCTTTTAGCTAGCTACAGGTGTTTAGTTATCTATTATGGCAGCGATAGTTTTCCCCTCCGTTGGGTGTGGTTTTTAGAGTATGATGCATTGCGCTCTGTCATTATGATGAGTAATGTTGCATCACGTTATGTTTTCTCACCTAAACCACCTTTCCCAGGCTCAGTGGCATTACTGGTTCTCAATTTAAAAAGGTTAAAGGTTTAAAAGGTGTACTACGCAGGCTTAAGAAAATAAGAAGTTACAGGCAAAGGGCAGGGTCTTTGCAGATAAATACACCACCACACACTTCTAGTAGGTCACTGGATTTTTGGAGCAGATGCCGATACCAATATTAGGGAGTCAAAAAATTCTGGTATCCTTTATATCAGCGAATACTCCAATAAAAAAAGTATCAGCACATATCAGACAACGTATACACTGATACCAATATATACCAAGATATCTGCTACATGCCGATAAATTGTTTGTACTGTATGAGTCTGTTTTGTTTTTTTGTTTTTTTAGGAAACTCTTGCACAACATCACTAACTATAAAGTATATGCAGAAAGTTTCAAAGTAATAGTAATTGTTACTCCTCTGCACCAACCATATCCTGGTGATAAAAATTCAACAAAATGCAGGTATTTCAAACCTCTCATGTGTCAAAGTGTAACAGTGGTAACCCGGTGTTCTTAAATGCTATACAGCTATTTGAAAGTCACGCAGCTTTTCATCTCAGCTTGTTTGAGCGTAGATGAGGAAATGGTAGGCCAAGACATAGAGAGAAGATAAGGAGAGGAAAAAAATATAAATCAAACATTATTCTCTTTGAAAGTTGGCATGCAGCAGGCAGTCCAAAGTGTTGGAGTTTCAGCTCAGAGCCTTTCAAAGTGAAATTGTAATTGTGTGGAAAGATAAACGTGCTATACTGGGGGTTTTTTCGGCCTCTGCAGTGCTTGTCGGGGGGATGGGGTCTCCCTCTCTGGTTCACTGAAATGTAAAAAGGGACTTTTTTTTTTTGGGTGCTCTGAAGTCTGCCGTTGTTGTCTTTTTCTCTCAAGTGTGAAATTGTGAAGGAGCTCTACGGCGCACACTCACCGGATCCCCAGCTTTCACAGAATAGCAATGGAGGCAGTGGGAGGAGATGGGCACTGCGATTTGACCGAGTGATGACAAAGGAGTCTTAGAGTGTGTGCAGTAATAGTTACAGTAAGTGGCTGTCGCTTTATAGTGGAATTACTTTGGCTCCAAGCATCTTAAAAGGTATTGTGCATGAATACATTTTAAAATCTTGAACCTTTTTCATACATATGACCACACTGTTTCAAACCTCCATTTGAGCAGCAGCTATTGGCCATCTGAATAGCCAAACTGATATTTTTTGAGGCCTTAAAACACACATCTTGAATATCTACTTTCTATATTCGTGACTCATTTCTCCATGGCTCCATTGACACTTATATTAGTTTCATTGTTGCCCATCATATTAAGATCCTCTTTCTTGCATGGTACCAAAGCTGCCATGTGTCTGTGCTTCATAAAAAAAAAGTGAAATATTCTTACCGTGGCCTTGGTAAGCTGCTCTCCTTTGACTGTGGGTGTATGGATCTCCCGTTTACAAAAAGCACCTAAGAAGGACACAAATAATAGAAGAAATATTGAATGTTACTAGGATTAACCTCTAGGGCTTTCATCTTGGCTAGACAAAGTTGCAGAGATATCTTTCAACGGATTAAGTCAGTCTGCTTGAATGAAGTACAGAATTTGCGCTTGATTGCTTTCCAATACAACACTGACCACAAATCTATATGCATTTGGTGACATCACTGAAAATGATACATACTTTAAAAATAAAGTGACAATAAATAGTTTCATTTCCTTAGGTATGCCTATTTAGAACACATGCTGTTTTGAAACTGTTTTAGAGAGGTGTCTATTTAACTATTTGTTGTTTTAAAAGACTGAGTTGTGAGTGATGCTATTGAATTATATAGTGTTGAGATGCTGAGAAGACTATGTCCATCACACATTCAATAAGGGTATCCTAAGGGTAGACAGATCCCTGGAGAAATACCTTCATAGTGGTTAAAAAATAACAAAAGTGTAAATTGGAATTTGATTTAAAACCCTGTTAGAAAAGCTGCATTCAGAGTTGAAAGGTCACATGTCAGAGAACATGCCGACAATTCAACTAGGGGTGTAATAGTATGTGTACTCATCCCAAACTACTCAGTACAGGATTTTCTGTTTGGTACATGACTTTCTTTGGTTTGGTATGCTCTGTGACTCAAACAGTTACTTACTGTCAAAACAGTTTAGTGATCCCCTTACTCCTACATGTGGAACATTAATCTTATAGCACAAGTTAACTTGGTGACCCTAGCTACCATGGTTGCCCATGCTCATGTTGTATCACTGTCTGTAATAGTAATAGTTTCCACTCCAGTACTACTAAACTGTGTCTGTAATAGTAATAGTTTCCACTCCAGTACTACTAAACTGTGTCTGTAATAGTAATAGTTTCCACTGCAGTACTACTAAACTGTGTCTGTAATAGTAATAGTTTCCACTCCAGTACTACTAAACTGTGTCTGTAATAGTAATAGTTTCCACTCCAGTACTACTAAACTGTGTCAGTAATAGTAATAGTTTCCACTCCAGTACTACTAAACTGTGTCTGTAATAGTTTCCACTCCAGTACTACTAAACTGTGTCAGTAATAGTTTCCACTCCAGTACTACTAAACTGTGTCAGTAATAGTAATAGTTTCCACTCCAGTACTACTAAACTGTGTCAGTAATAGTAATAGTTTCCACTCCAGTACTACTAAACTGTGTCAGTAATAGTAATAGTTTCACCTCCAGTACTACTAAACTGTGTCAGTAATAGTAATAGTTTCCACTCCAGTACTACTAAACTGTGTCAGTAATAGTAATAGTTTCCACTGCAGTACTACTAAACTGTGTCTGTAATAGTAATAGTTTCACCTCCAGTACTACTAAACTGTGTCAGTAATAGTAATAGTTTCCACTGCAGTACTACTAAACTGTGTCTGTAATAGTAATAGTTTCCACTGCAGTACTACTAAACTGTGTCTGTAATAGTTTCCACTGCAGCACAACTAAGCTGTTTCAGTAACCGTGACCCCATAACTAAGGTACATACCAAACTGTGAATGTTGTGTACTGTTACACCCAAAATGCTAACACTCTGTCCAAACTGCCCTTATGCCATCTCTTAAGATGGACAGCTATGATGATGCCTGTCTCTGAGGAAAATAAAACAGAGATAATATAAAATGGAGAGAAAGAAAAGAGGGAGATGACTAAGGTAAGGTAAGTGCCACTTAGTGTTTCAAGGCCACAGTGTGCAGCAATGGCACAAATGGCTATGGCCTTGCCAACATCCCCTGTGTGCAAGCATGTGCGTCTGTATATGTTTGTATCTGTTCCCACAGCAAACAGCTGAAAACACTGGTCAACAAACCAGTGCATTTTGACTATGTACAGGAAGAAGGGTTTACCACAACACCAAATGTATGACTGATTCTTCTGCACAGCAATGCAGCCTAGTCAACAAACCAGTACATTTTGAATAGGTACAGGAAGAGGGATTTACCACCACATCATTTGTATGACTGTTTCCTCTGCTCAGCAATGCAGTTTCGTCAAAGCCACAAACCATTTTCACAGCAAAACAAACAATACCTGTTTCACCACCACTGTATCTTTCTGTCTATAAACACTGCCATGTCTTCCTCTCACTGTGTTTCAGGGGTCCAATGCTCAGTTTCTACTCCTCTTTACCTCCACTGTGCAATGACATACATCTACATTCCTTTATCAATTTAAAACAAATACATTTATAAAATGAGAATGTGTCATTTGCAGGTCTGTTTACATGTTTAGGTATTAAAGGAAAAGGTATCATGCCGCATATTGCACTTTATCAATAGAGAATTGAAGATTTTATTTAAAATACCGGACATCTTGAATGTTGTTATTTAAGACCATGGGCAAAAGTGTTTTACACAATAAATAGAAAGCAAAGTTATATTTGTCTCGCCCCCTTTTTTTCCCTTGTTGCTGATCCAAAAAATGATCCAATCCATGACTCAAAAGTGTGATACAATCCAAACTATGAGCCTTTATATCCGGTTTGTATAATACTGAAAGATGGTGCTGTTGTTTTAGCAGTGCCTCTGTATTGAACTAAACTTTAAAGTACTGATCCATATCCAGCCACAACCTATACTACTCTGATCTTCCCTATATGGTGGCTTTTAAACACTCACACAAGAGAGTGGTATTTAGGGCATGTGAGGTCTGATGAATCACATCCATACAGTCAACTGCCCTCACGACAGATCGATCTATTATTATTTATGGTGAGCAGGGAGGGTTTGGTTGGGGTTAGTTGGTTGGTTGGTGGATAGGTACAGTGATTTTCCTTGCAGGCTGGTCTGCTATTTACAGAATAGGCTGATAAAAGTGATGTAACTGTGTTACCTCACAACTCATCTATCACTGCCCTCTCAGTGTGAGATCATTCTATTATGTAGACTTGAGATGTCACTCGTGTCATGTTGCTGACTGTGAGCATGGCTTCACTTGCTGTGAGTTGAATAAAAATGTTCTTTCCAATAAAATGCAGAAAAGCAACAAAAACAACTATATTTTGCTGACTTCATTTGAGAACACTGTATATTTTACTAATAAATATGTCCCTCTGGAAGGTCCTCTTGGAACTAATTGATATTGAATTGTTTTGTACCTCAATAACATGGATTCTGAATGCCTAATGTAACAGGTTCAGTTTATACAGTTATGGTGGTGGGTTATTGTGCCATGCATATTTTCTGTTTGATGTCAATCTGTGGAGGTAAAAATTACATGTAGACTTGGTTCAGACTGTAAAACCAATCATGAGACTGACAGGTGACTCCTAAATGGAATGATAGGGCACTACATGAATTCTTTAACTTTAAATCTAGTGGATATAAAACCTCTTACATAAACTAAGCTGTCCTTTATATATCACCGCAAATGCCCAAACAGGGTTACTACAAGTAAAAGATTTTGACTCAGGTGTGAGTTTTGCATCATTGGTCCACTTTTCAATGGAGAACATATACATACACTCAGACACACACAGACTGAATGAGGGTCTTATCTGATAGGTTCCAGTCCATTTACCATAGCCCTTTTTAGTGCCTAAAAATGATCAAGTGAAACAAACCATCTTGTTTTAAGGATACTGTTCAAGCTTTATAGCCTCAGTGGGATTTGGCAGTAGCTGCACAGCACTAATCCGATACTACTGGAATGGGTACAATATTAGCAAAAGGCACTGGATCAGATACTGAAATGCATAAAGTTACAATCCATTAAAGCTGTGTATTTTTTATCAGAGCAGGTAGCATATTATCAGTACTGGTTCATTTAACTTTGTTAAAGTAAACAAGGTTAAGGCACTGATTAAGATCATGTTCATCAAGTTCAGTCAGTAACCCCTCTTCCATAAAATGTAGGTAACAAAAACAAGCGCTCAGCTATTAGCATAGCAGTCAACATTTAATAGCTTTGGGGAAGTTTCTGAATCATAATTAAGAGGTTGTGTGCATCAATGCTAAACTGGTCAAGAGAGATTTGTAATGCATTCAAGAAGTGATTACTGTTCCCACTCCAACTTGACAGGACTGTTTGATCTGTTAGTAGGCAAGCCTGACCTCAGCAGAGGGATAACAATGTTAAAAAATAAAATGATTAATCAGGTGAAACTTGGCTTATTGTGAGCACTTACGACCCCATGTTTGCTATTTTCATCCATGCAATTACATTTAAAAGAATAAAATCTCATTAAAATGGTCAAATGCATTCTAGGCAAATGCTTCAGTCAGCTGTGCTCTGACAGCAGCAAATGAAGCAGCCTGGTCCTCTCCAACAGCCACCTCCGCACCACCACCAAGAAAGAGCCCTCTAATCTGTGCCAATCAGATGACGCTAAACAGCCATTTGTTGTTGAATTGTGCACCAGTGCACGCCCCCACCCTCATTTTCAACAGCCACTGCAGACCCTAGCAAAATGCTGGCAACGCAGCAAAAGCAGGCACAGCAGTGAGGGTGACAGAAATAGCAGAGTGGTGAATAATAGAGAAAAAAGAACTGTGGTGTAATTAACATGGTGGCTGGGGGCTGATGTACTGTGGAGAGATAAAGAAAAAGAGAGAGAAAAGAGGGCGTTGAGAAAGAGGATGGAGAGGAGATATGTAGAGAAAGATGGGAAATTGGATGTATTAAAGAGTGGGGGGAGTTTAAGATGGAGAAAAATATTTGAAGAAAGCAAACGGGGGAAACAAACAGAAGTGAGAGAGGCAGTAAAACAAAATGGGAAAGGAACCCAATCTAAGACCTCATCAGCAAGGCCAAAGACTAAATTAAACCTGGCAAGGGACGTGGTTATTAGGGTCGGGGCTGATCCATTCCAATATCGTTAGCGGGTGCCGATACTGACGTCATTCACTGGATATCGGACTAGCAGTCACATAGGAAATGTTGGGTTTGCATTGGTGGTAATTTAACATAACTGATATGGCTCCCTTCTCTTCCTAAAGTCTAGCAAATCAGAACAGAGTGGTCTCATGGCGTGTGGGGGGTTTAAAGAGACAGGGAGCTAAGATTGCATGAGCGGCTGCAGAAAGGAGCCAATATAAGATAAATAAGGAAAACATGCAAAGCTACTCTAGTGGAATTCCTGAATAAAAACAGAGAGCTGGAAATAAGCATAATAGTCCAATGCAAAAAATCCAAATGCATATATCCAAAGCAAATCTGGGTTGCTGCTGAAGAAGAAAACTATTTGATGCATTGCAAAATACTGGTACATAAAGATGACAAACAGAAATGTAGATGATAATTATCTAAACATGTTCTCACTAGATTTGTCTCAACTCTGTAATGCAAGATTCACTTTTTTACTGGCAACACGATGTACAATTCATTTTTTCAATATGAAGAATTTGTCTTGCTATTGATTGCTTCACAGCTCAGGTGACATCTTTAAGCCACAGAAAATAAAAGGCATGGATTACATCCATCAGAAAAGAGCTGCAGATTTCCAAAATGGCGCAGCTCTGCGTGGGCAACAGTGAGTTGAAACAGCACTGCAGTAAGGAGAGGAGTGAGTAGGACTGAGAAATGAAAGCAGCTCACTCTTCCATGTACTTGTGTATGTGTGCCTATGTAGGAAGGAGCAGGAACAGGGGGATAAAGAGACAGACAGACAGACAGATAGACAGACAGGCACGTCAATAGGTGGGAATTGACAGCCCTGATGAATGACAAATAAAGAAGGGATTACAACTTTCTAACATACAACAGCTATGTAAAACTAAAACAAATGCAAATTTGCTGAAAGGAAATCTACATAGGCATTTTTTTTTTAATTGTTTCTCAAAATGACAAAAACATTGAGTGCAACAGTTTGACAAGATGAGATATTATAAATCATTTTCATTATGTGTCACAGCTGCAAGTTGTCATGTGTCATTTTGACATTCAGGAAATGTTGTGGCCTGTTAGCAGCTGGTCCAGTCATAAGGCTCAGTGGTAATCAAGGTGGGAAGTAGGGGGGAGCGCTGGATCCGGAAGTGATTTTCCCTGTTCTGTATTCCCATTTCAAAATTCCTTTAAACAATATCCTCATTATGTAACATAGTGTATATCCCAAATCCCTTAATTGCATCCATGTTTGCCTCACTCGTGTCTTTTCCTTGTAAGATGTAAGAACAAGATGCAAACATAGGCTAATACTAAGCAAGGTTATTAGTGCCAGAGCAGCATTAAACCCTGCATTCTGTATCTATACTGTGTCCTGCTCAGAGACACATGAACTGCTTCTATTGGCAGAATGCATTCATATTATTTATTAATGATTTGCATCTGTATTTAATGCTAGTGTGAGAATATGTTAAGGGTGTCTTTTGAACACTAGAAATGATCCATTAGACTAAATTCAGGGAGTTTGAGGGAAAATGGAAATTATCTAACTCATATCAAACCCCACACTCATGTGACTAAATGTAAAAGACAATAAATGATGTTTAAAATGGGCTTCTTGCTGTCAGATTGACTCTCCTACTGTTTCATCCATAATAAAAGTGAATGGGGGAGATGTAAATGAGAGGGGGGAATTGTAAATGCAAAAGAAAAATCTGTCTATTAAATGAAGAAAGTTGTTTATGGTTATTTTAGTGTTCAGACCTACAATTAAAACATGTTTGGTTTTCTTAACTTGATGATGAATCAGAGAACTGATAAAATAGAACATTTGGGAGTGATACCGCTTGAGTCTAATCTGCAATCTGTCTGTCCACTCTGTTCTGTTGTGATGTATCAGATCAATCCAATAAACTGCAGCATCCAATCAATAACTAACATCCAATAAGGGGGGTGTGTCAGCTGGTTAAAGACTAGACTAACAGCCTCTATATGAAAGTTGCTGCTTATAACATAAAGGTGTAGATAGAGTAAAGGTTGAATGCAGGCGCCTGAAATGTGCAGTGAAATAAGGAAACCCTGTTCCTTCCTGTGGCTTTGGGACTCAGGGCTGTGCCAGTCTTTACTGTGGCTGAGGAAGTCGTCTCACATTCCAACAGGAAACACATCTCAGCCACTTCCTGCTTTCCCCTGAGGAAGTGACAGGTCGGACGTGGAATGGGTGAGCCAGTCACACTTGACACTGAAGTCTGGGGCGAGAAGGATTTTCAAGAAATAACAACACTTCCAAACTGCCTCTGCAACAGGGTGTGATAACACTACTCTGCTGTTTTTTCTAACACACAATCTGTTTCAATTAGGACTACCTGCAGCTGCTACTATTAGAAAAATATATTCCTGAAGCACAAAGCCTCTTAACAGACTCTTTGATCAAGGTTTTCGGGAAATCCCTTCCAACTATTGCCAACATTTCTACATTGTTTCTACACCCAGACACATAATACATAAATCTGTGCCGCTTCCTCAAAGTGTTTAGAAAGCTCATAAATCACAATGCACAATATATATGTTTTACTTCAAGGGTGAATGCTTTTAGCTTTAAAAACGGATCCACAGAGCAAATACCGTAGGTTTCCCAGACTGTGTTTGTTCTTTGACATCACCCACTGCAACTGACTTTCATGTGTTTTTATTGTGTCTGTATTTTTATGTTTTACAGCGTCTTGTCTTTTATTGCGAGGTACTTTGTAACATTTGCTATATAATGAAACTATAAAAATAAACTTCACTTATTTTGTTGTTGTTGTTTTGTTTTGTTTTTTCTGAGGATGGCGAGTAATTTCCTCAAATGTAAAGGCTGTGTTTATATACTTGGAAGTTTTTAGTGCCACACAACCCACTAATCTTATAAAAACACACGCTCTAAAAATAATGCAACATGAAGCCAAAACTGAAGCGATGAAGATTTTTTTTTCTTCTGTTTCCTTCCTTCCTTTTCTTTTCTTTTCTTTCGTTCTTAACACTGCATTGTATGAATGAATGTAACATCAATATGTGATCCCTTAAAAAAGTACTGTTGGAGTCTTTTTTTGGGAGATAGAAATCACAGTTACAATGTTTTTGGACTGAGTACTTGGACAAAAGCTGTTTTCATAAATACTGCTGCATGCACAATGACATTACTGACTTTTAGAAAGTAGCCTGTAAGGGTTTAATGATTGTATTACTTCAGTCTATTTATCTAAAACCTTTTCAAACACATTCTGGAGACACTCTGCACAGATCATCTGGCAGAGACAACCCCAAAACAAGCCTGTCATATCTTTAACATTAGTCATGATGGAAAAACCATGACAGTAGTCACCTTTAAAAACAATCCTCTAAACTGGCCTAGAAAACCTGGAAAGAAACAAAGGACCTTATTCTCTAATGTTGCCCTTTCTCTGTCTTCAATGCAGACATTTTCCAGAAGGTAGCAAAGGTGGTGCTTTGAATGAAATCTGACTCACCTAGATACACCAATTTACTAATATTGACACTAGAAAATACTGATCCGTAGTTATTATAAGGCCATTGTCAGCACCTACACATTGTTTACAACGCCTTTGGCAGTTAAGAAGAAATTGTAGCGTTTATATTGGAGCTCCTGCTGACAGGTAGGCTGCGATTTCTGCCCGATTAGAGCTGGAAAAGAGGTGAAGCAGGATAAGGCGGGCTACTGGAATAGTTCTAATGAGGACGTGGTATGATTGCCGTGGGGACTGGAGAGACACGCGCTCGTTTGCGCTGGCGGTGAGAGAGTGTTCGATTGGTACAGAATGGCCAGAAAGAAGTGGCGGAGAGAGCGAGACGGAGATAGATAGATAGTTAGATAGGGAGAGATAATGGAAGTGAGAAGGATTGATTCCTCACTCGATGTGAAAGCACGTGGGAGGAGATGAGATGCCGAAACTGAAAAAAAGTGGGAAAGAGGAGGGGATGGATACGGAGAGAGAGTGAGTGAGTGAGTGAGTGAGTGAGTGAGTAGTCAGTCCATTAAGTCAACTTATCCCTTCACCCTCTCTTTTTTCCTTTCACCCATCTATCCCTCCTTCCATATTGCTTTGCAACAACACAGCTGGCAGCGGCAGGCACTGGGGGAGCCATCTATAATGATACAAAGCCCTTAAAGCGTAGTCTTGCTGCATGTAAACACATCTGAGCCTTTAATATAACCACTGACACTTATTCAAGGCCACACAGCGTTTGCTAGGGGCTGAGAAAAAAACATGGAAAACCAGGGCGAGTATACTATGGGAAGGCAGTACTCTTCAAAGACAGTCCATTAGTATTCAGGTAACAAATAATGGGCCGGTGTGGACTGTAGTCACACTGTACCTCGCTGAATACTGATGTAGCTATTGTGTATGCTTTGTATCCACATGTAATCACGTTATATAATCAGTGTTGCAGTTTAGTGAAAGAGGTTGTTGGCATGAATCGAGCTCCCGTGTGTATAAGATACCAGATAAGGATGCTGCACTGTGTTTGTTGCTATATATTTAAATGAATACAGCACATTTAGATTGTATCTTCTTTGTTAAACAGACTGAGTGACTTTCAGGCTTCTAAATCGTCAGACGTCCGGTGACTTTATTTACAGACGGTGTTACTTTTGGATGCTGATGGCTTTTAACAGAACATTTTTTCCCTGGCTGTCTGATTGCCCTTCATCTCATTATATTCTTCCACTTTCTATTATCATCTCTATCTTTCTTCCCTGGTGTGTTTTTCGCTCATTTTCCCCCCCACCATCTCTCATTCCCAGACTTTCTACCCTCCCCTCTCTCACTCTCTCTCTAGTTCTTGTCTGAATATAGTAATGTCTGTATCTGTGTGTGTGTGTGTGTGTGTGTGTGTGTGTGTGTGTGTGTGTGTGTGTGTGCGTGTGTGTGTGTGTGTGTGTGTGTGTATGCATGTGCGTGTGTGTGGGAGGGAATGAGAGCAGCATTGCTGGCTGGAGGAGGAGGTGAGAGAGAGAAAGAAAAAGAAGCGAGCGAGAGAGAGAGAGAAAGAGAGAGAGACAGAGAGAGAGAGAGAGAGAGAGAGAGAGAGAGAGAGACAGAGACAGAGACAGAGAGAGAGAGAGAGAGAGAGAGAGAGAGAGAGAGAGAGAGAGAGAGAGAGAGAGAGAGAGAAAGAAATACACACAGAGAGAAGCAAAGCATTTACTGGAACAAAACATGCAGTTTCCATCTGATAGATAAGAGCCGCCTACTCACCACTTTTTATCTCACAGCAGATTACTCCTAATTTTTACAATCTATACTATTCCCAAAGCTATATTATATTATATTATATTTTATTATGTTATATTATATTATGTGGCAATTTTATTATGTTGCAACACGACTGTGAATAATGCATATACAGTAAATTGAGTGGTGTTGAATCTTTTCCAACACAATCACACCAATAACGTGCTACACTAAGTTCCTCCATACAGTGTGGGAATGCAGAACAGAAAACATAATAATTACATGAAAAAAGAAGGGAAGGAATGCTGGGTGCTTTGTTAAAGAGAGGATTTGAAAGTAGAAGTGTCTCGCTCAAAACTTGATGGCGACACAAGGACTAAAATTGGTGCTCTCTCCCTCCCGCTCTCTCCCTCCCTCTCTCTCCGTCTCTCTCTCTCTCTCTCTCTCTCTCTCTCTCTCTCTCTCGCAACAGCTCTGTAATATAGTGTCATTCACTTCAAGAACTTTAATGGAAAAAATAAGCGGCACAGACTGACAGTAACCTTGACAACAGCTGTACCAGGGACTGCCTGATTAATTTAACTGGCACTCGACAGAACCAAAAAGAGCTGGATACTTACTGCTGATCAGTGTATCTGGTCAAGGCCGATGAAGTGCGGGTGATGAAGCTTGAAAGCTGTCTGGCGAACCTGAAAGAGAAGCAGAAGATACTTTCTCAAATAAAGAATGATGTACATGGTCGCACTGACTGGATCCAGCTAGTCCGGTCATGGGAACTACCTTTTGTTGCACAATATATTATCCCAGAAATAAAACTTACTAAAATATTATTGTCATTTTAACACCATTTCATGCCACGGTTGCAGGTAACATGGTAACACCAGTTCAAATAAAGTACAATTAGAGAGATAGATCAAATAGATAAACCACACATAATGAATGATGCTGTTTATTCTGGCTGAAATGTTGATAACACCCTTATGTAAACCTAGATACAGCAGATCTATATCAGTGGTGATATTGATCATACAGAGCTGATCAGTATTGGCCATTGGCAAATTCAGTGTTTCCACAAAGAGCTCCATTCATTGTGTCGCAATCCCTGAAATTAACTTTACCTTATAGTATTGGCTTGTTACTCATTATCTGCGAAAACCACACAGGAAACTTTAGTATTGCTTTAGTGAGAGATCAATGTGACACCTTATTATTCTAATTTATCATTATTTACTTATAACTCCAGAAGTTCTCAGCAGGAGGACTGAAATGTGCAAACACTGCAAACTGTAAATGAGAAACAGACTGCAAGATATCAATATTGATTAAAATAATACTTATTCTATCTAGAGTGAGACTGGATATATCAAAATGATTTTCATGCTGTTTCAGATCTCGGAAGGTTTAAGTGAGTATTTATAAAATGAAAAATTCTTACCCTATTACTTTGTTTTCTCCCAAATCCTGTGTTTTCTTTTTTAATCTAATCTCATTTCTGTGTTTTACCATTTAAGCACATTCTGTCATCAGATAGAATGTCTAATCATGTGGTGAATGAATAAACTTCCAATGATTCAATAAGTATTTAACATTTCACAAACTAACATTACTAAAACTAGGCTTATAAAGAAGGAATGTGAGTCAGAGCAAGGCCACTGACCAGCTGTTAGGATGTGTTAGGATTGTATTTTTATCTTAGCCACACCCTTATCAGTCCATTTCATACGCCTACTGCTTCTTTTTTTCATAACTAAAGAATGAGGGTGTCTTGGATTATTATTTTTAAAAATAGAATTAATTCATAACAGCAAAGTCACTATCTAAACTCAATAATATCTCACTGAAAGCAAATCTAAAATGTCAAAACTACTGAGTGAAGTTTAGAGTTTTAGAAAGAATGAAGAAGTCAGATATCATTATGTATTAGTCACTCATCCTGTCCTGTCCTCCTCCCTCTGCTGCTTCTGGTTGAGAGGGGGGTTGGGGGGGGGGGTGATTTGTATCTCTCTCAGCCAGCAGCTATGTTTACAAGAATTTGCCACATTTTAAGATTTGTGGCAAATTAAGCTAAACTGTTAAACCACAAACAGACATCTGGTTTTAGCTTGTTATAACAATTCACCACAGTCCAAAACAGGTGTTTTAATAAATGACTCTTATTGGGTTTTCACTCGCAAAGCTGTTATTGCACTTTCTGTAACAAGCCTAGCTGTCATCAAGTCCAGTAAAATGTGTCAGTGTGTGTAAGAGATGAGCCCCACCCTCAAACTCTCAGAAGTAGACGTAAATGACACCAAACTGTAGAGATTCTCAGTAGAGTTGTTTTCTGTTCATTCAGCTTTGGTGTTGTGAAAAACTACATTTAAGTCTTATAAGGACAGGGGGGAAAGCCTGATTTTTATAAATTGCTTCCACATTTTGGCAAATTCTACAATATTCCGCCCCTTACAGTTGATTGCATTTTTATTCTAAAAGTCTGTGATTCCATCCATGTTTTCTGCAACATGGAAATCACAAAGCCCTACTTAAACCAAGCAACAGAAACATGAATAAAGACTGGCTTGGTATACTAACTGTGTTGAACTATCCATTATTATACCAACAGGTACTGTAGATCATCTCATATTTCCTTGTGATAGAAGTGTTCAACATCACTGGATGACTGGAATTTGGTTTAAGTGGTATTTAGCTCTTAAGAGATTTAGTTTTGATTTTCTAAAAAGCGAAATCCACCTGAGAGCAGTGACCTGCTTTATAACCCAGTGCTGCTGGAAATAGATACAGACAGAGTCAGAACCAACATCAAAAGCAGGTGTCAATACCTTTTCTTTTGATGATGTAAATTCTGAACAGTGACTGAAGAAAGTGGGTGAATAACATAGCAACTACTTCTACTTTTTTCATATTATTATTATTATTATTATCATCATCATTCAAGGGGGATATCCCACAATTTGAACAATAAACAGCTAAATATTCTAGCACAAATCAACTTTGCTAATCGATTTCCTTTTAAAGCCATTCCATTTTAAAAGGCTTCTATTGGAGACAAAGCTCTTGGGATAAAAAAAATCCCTGCGCCAATTTTCATGGATTATCTCAGAATGGTGCTTGTAATAAAAGTTCAAAGTCCATCAACGACACTAACAAGATTCTAAAACTCATCATGAATATAATGAAACGCAGTTTAATGAATGTCACCCGTTCAGAGTGGTAACAGAAGTGATTGGGATGCTTGTAGTCCGCTCATGCGAGTGGGCGCCACAGAAAAATCCCAAAAGGACGCCTCAAACTGAAACTCTAACCAGCACGGTTGGTGACAGAGGTTAACAGGCGTGCAGTATGGAGTGAAATCGCATCTCAAACAAGTGATCTGGCAGTTGTTTTTAAACACACACCGACACGCATATTTCATTTCCTCTCTGGAGAGGCTGGCTGGATTTCCTGGAGAAGAAGTGCAACGATGGCCAACTCCGCAGACTGCAGAAACATTTGTAATAAGTTCCATCTGTGTGGTCTGTGAATTCATTCGAGTTCGAGCCTTGATTTGTGATTTGGACTCGTGGCTGCAAATGTTCATATTCCAATTCCCATCAGATATCAGCGGTCCGGTGATTATCTTGTTTGCCCAGAACTGGAGGCACCTTGGTTTGACAGCTCTGACAAGCTAAATCTGCGTGGTCACATGACGTGATTGAGAGGTTAATTGGTCGGATTCATTGTGAATAGATAAGTCAGCTAAGTGGTATCAATAGTATGAAATAAATGTAATTAGCAATCCAAGCAAGGATTAGTTCATTTGTTCATTTGTTTCTTGTGAGCTATTAGCTGTGTGTGCTGTGTGTGCTGGGTGTGTGTGTGTGTGTGTGTGTGTGTGTGTGTGTGTGTGTGTGTGTGTGAGTGTGATCAACCTGACAAAATGAATCCCAAAATGTCTTGCGGCATGTTTATATTTGTAATCTCGTAAATGAGAGTTTTCCAATTCAATTCAATGTAAACTTTCATTCCTCAAAACAAAAAGGGTGCGGCTAATTCAACAGCATGTATTTTCAGTACCGATCATCATCTGGAAACAATTCATGGATGCAGTTAATGAAAGCAAATAAACACAGCATGTAATCAACATTATCAGCATCAGCATCAGCATCTACTGATGGGAATCGCACAGATACTGACAACCCAAAAACATACTGAAAATGTATAACTAGTGATTAATAATTACTAACCACGCGCGTTTGAACCACGGAGAAACCAGTAGGCTGTGTGGGATTAACCTCAATTTTGAGCAAAGTAGAAGAAACATTACTTTCACTCCTAACTTATTATTCTAAACTTTAAAACCTTTTTTTTGTAATATTCCAATTCTCAGCACCGAACTAAATCGGATTTACTGTCCAAACACACATTTATCTTCCCGGCCTAACCCTGTCAGCTCCACTGCCATCTCTCCACACGACAGACAGGCTATTAGTACAGACTGCTGACCTGGACCTTGGACTCATCGCTGGTCTGTGTCTGCATGCTGGCATTAAGCCTAATGAGGCTTGCTAATGGTCCACCCATGCCAATCTGTGAGGGGGGAAACCTACTCTATGCAAACTGGAACACATTTGAACAGTTGCTTAGTACACTCTTTCTAGTAACTACCCACAGTTGCTTGATGAAAGGACAAACACAACCCGAGTATCAGCGAACATCTGTCTTCCCCCCTCACTCATATTTGCCTGGCGAATAGAAATCAAAAGATGTGTGGATGTTACATCGGGCTAGCAAAGGATACGATAAATTCAGGAATACGCGTTTTTCAACACCGGCGTACGTTTTCATCACTGCTTATCCTTTTTCATTCTTTTAAGGTTGGTTTTTTTTCTACAGTAGATTGGAAAAAATAACATGTTATTTTTTGCATATTGGGGAAACATCCAATGGAAATTAACCTTCAAATTTCAGCAATGAGATATATAATAACTGAGTGGACGACCTTCTGTTGCACCCCGCCAGTTTCCATTGAAACTCTGGTGGTGACTGATGCCGAGTAACTTCACTTTGATTGGCTTAGCCAGGCCGCACTCTCACAGGAACTTGTCCATTAGTCATGCTCTGTTAATATTACTAGTAAATGATTGGGAGCCTCAGTCTGTGAGACACGGGGGAGTTTAATATGAAACCAAATAGTCCAGTTTTCACAGGGTTGTCTCAGAGTTCAGAAAATCCAAAATATGTTGTTAGAGTCAGAATATCTGTTAAGAATTCTCAGTGTTATTTACACGACTTATTAAACACATCTAATAGTAAGTAAGTAACCATCCAGTCTTAGGAATGCAATGGAGCGAGAGCTTTAAAAGCGACTGCATAATCCATCAAGCTTGTCTGGGGAAGTACAGGGAGCTGCGGTCCTGACCAACACTCTGACAGACAAGGCCGATAAAACGGATTAATACGATCCAGACAAAGCTCTGTCTAAAATTCACCCAACGCACTGCAAAGAGGGAAAGTCAGGCAGGAGAGAATCAGAAGAGTTGCAGATAGACGACGATGGGAAGATGACAGAAATGGGAAGGGCATGTAGGTTTTGGAGAGCGGAGAGAAAAACAGAGGATGAAAAAAAAAGAGAAGCAAAAGAGGTCAGAGCCGGTAAAGCCATAGTGTGGGCTGGCAGGATAACTCCAGCCTATAAAGGCCAAAGCCTCAAGCTTCTCCAGATGCTTTCACACCAACTCCTGGTGCTAGAGAAACTTATTGTGCTCTAAAACTAACACAGACCAAAAATGATAACATGGTTAAAAATCTCTGATGTGTGAGCTCATTTATTCTTTTTAACAGCGGAGGTCTGAAGGCTCCTGAGACGACAGCTGTGCTGCTTTTAAGCATCAGTTTGTGTTTTATCAAGCACATTCTGGCTTCAACTTCAAATTGCCATCGATTCAGGGATTAGTCAAGTCAAGTGGTATCAAAGTCAAAATGGAATCTACAAAAAAAACTCCATAAATATAAACTTCACATCAACTGACTATTGATTTCTCTACTACAATGTTCCAGCAATTAGCCTAGGCTGTAAATCAATGCCCACTATGACAGGTTTTTTTTTAAGTCAGTGATTAAGAGAATGTGTTTTTTGGCACTTTTCTTTTTTTTTTTAGGAGACAGCTTGACAATACAAATCACTCTGTGGTATACTGGATTCAGACGGAGCATTATCTCAAGTTGCAGGTCATAAAACAGACAATGTCCAGATGTCTGGCAAGGGCGCACAAGAACGCAAGAGAGGATTTAACAAGATAGCTCTCTCTCCAGTCAGCTACTGATGGTGGTGACACCTCCCAGTTGAGAAACAAATCCCTACTGGGAACCACACTGGAGACACCACAGAGTTCAAAGAAATCTAAATCTTTCTAAATTCCTTCTTTAAATGATGAGAATGTTCTATTTGTCTTATTATCAATCAATCAAATTCTTTTCTGCTTTGTTTGTGGCAAGCCCGGTCATTCCTACTGAAGATCCAAGTCTTTAAAAACAGGTCACAAATATGTAGTTTCTTCTTCTTTTTTTTTTTAAGTAAAAACGTTTTTTTAAATCATTCATAGAGGAGTACATAGTGCATTTGGTGATGAGTATTTTAAGCCGTGGATTAACACAACTAATTAGTATTTGAACACCAGAACAGTGTTTGAATGACTGCCTAAAAATCAAATCCAGTGCCCATGTTAATCATAGTAAGTGCAATGGTGTGGCTCATTTATTTGGACAACAATGGCACTGATGAATAAGCTACACCAGGTTACACAGGCTATTAGTAGGATAAATTAATTGCTAGTTCTGAGCTTTTAATGGGATTTGGGAAACGCAGACTATAACCAGCTTTAACCTGTAAAATCAAAATACACAATAGAAAAAATTCAAGGCGTCTGAGTTGAACATGGCAATAGTAATATTAAAAAAAAAGTCAATATTTAAGAAGCTGATCACCAGAAGTCAATTTTCTTTATCCAGCCATGAAGAGATTTTAGCATCAATTGCTTAAAGTCGGGTGTTTTGCACAATGTTTGGCCCGTTTTAAGACCCTACCCGATGCTCGTCGTGCTGACCTAGGGTGTGTCATAATAATTTTTAACTGTACCAGCCTTTTCAAAAACGAATGCTGTCAGTGTCTCAGGGGAACAAAGGATGGATGACATTAGGAGAATGGAAATAACATTCCTCACAATGACACACTTTTTCCTGTTCTGGTCTAATCACAGAGGCTGATGAAAGCCTCTGCTTGTTTCAACGCGGACGAAGAAGGGGGGGGATTTAATGATCCCGACTGTCAGCTTTTGTATTCTTTCACAAAGAAATTCAACTGATATGAATTATACCAGGCCAAAATATGAAGAGAAAATGCAACTGTAGCCAATTACTTACACTTCTTGAGAGATGAACGCGAGTGTGTGGCCATGTGTGCCATTAGGTTTTCACTTCCTGTCTTGTTGAGAGGCATTTAACCTGGGAGAATGATTAGTAGCTTTTAAGTACTTATTATGTAACACACTCTACCTAAGCCTGGGCTCTAATCCTCAGCTGGCAATGCTTTACAAATGCCAAGACTGTGAAAGGAATAAAAAAAACTGCACTAAAGTAAAATCAACACCTTTCTTTTAATGGGCTGTAAAACACCAACCTCACACCCCATACAAAAAAAAAGCCCTACAATGCATGAATGAGTCAGCTAAGAGTGGGGAGATGCTAAATAGGAGGGAGTGAAGAAGTGTTTATATAAAGCTCCGTGAAGGTGCACCAAAAAATCTCAGGGAAACTTACAGAAACTCGTGGAGCATGGAATTCTCAGTGGATTCTGTTTCAAAGTCGACGTGAGACGGCATAAGCAGCTTTGTTCCTTTGCCACCTATCCTCACTTTCGGCTCATTCTAAAAACCTGTCTTCATTGTCTTGGGCCGCAGTTCTCTATCAAGTCTCAGCTGCCTCCTCTCCTTTTTTCACATTCCTCATGTCATGAGGGACATAAGACTCACTTTTCCTCTCTATCTCTCACACTCTTCAACCCCCTGTTTGGACAACAGGGCTACAGGCAGGCTGGCTGTAGCTGCTGTATCAAATCTATTTGTCGGTAAAAACCTTCTTCAGAGCGGAGCCTGGATTAGGCCTGCTTCTAGCCGCTGCTGCTGCTGCTGCTGCAGCTTCTACTTTTCGGGGAAACCTGGCATGTGCTTTTGTGCAGCACTGATGGCCGGTGAGCTCTGACAAGGCCAAGCTATTTGTGAAGTTCTTGACTTGCCAGGAGAAGTTCAACCGGCGGCCACGACAGGCCTCCAACTTACCATCGTCAAGGCATTAGTCATCAGAGATGCATTTACAACTGTTAACATGTGAGTGTGCGACTTTATTGCAATTTTCTGCAAGTCTATGGAGGGCGATTAAGTGCCATGTGGTTGTATCACTAGTTGCTATCAAGCCAAAAAGATAGAAGTAAAGAGAGAGGCAGGAGGATGAGAAAGAGAGGGGGGGAAATGAGAAAGTCTGTGTGACTGAAAAAGCCTGGGAATCATCTGTGCACAGAGGGGGGAATTGAGAAAATGTGGCGAGAAAGAAAAGCATGACCAAAGTAGCAGATCCTCTTCTACGAATGTAAATCACACTTGAGCGAGCTAAAGTCCACAAGCGAGAGAGAGAGAGAGAGAGAGAGGAAGGTGAGGCAGAGAGAGGAAGGAAAGTAAGTATTATTCAGAAGAACGGAATGAATCTGAGTAAAAAAGAGAAAAAAATGGGTTGTTGAAGGCCAAAGAGAGAGAGAGAGAGAGAAAAAAAGATAAAGTGAGACAGAAAAGATATTTAAGCAGAAAAATAAAGTGTGAGTCCCAACTTGAGTTCACAAGTTCAACTGGAAAAACCTTTCCTCTTCTCTCTCTCTCCACTTCCCCTCTCGTCTCCGTATCTCTGTGTGTGTCTGCACGAATGTGAGCTCAGGAAAAAAAGAAAACGATATCAAAAGATTCAGGTAGCCGGGGAACATTCTGTATTTTGTTTTTGCGTGTGTGTGTGCGTGTGTGTGTGTGTACGTGTTTTCGTGTGTGTCTGGAAAAAGCCACCTGCTCCTCACCTCCTGATACAAACCTGGGGCAGCGTTAACATTTAATCCTCGTGGTCCGAGCTTCATCTCAGAAAACTTTGTGACTATTCCGCTCCTTTGTGTCTGGTAACATACACACCTGCACAGTCATATCTCAGGAGTGTGTGTGTGTATGTGTGTTTAGGTGTGTGTGGTGTCTTTTGGGGAGAATACGGTGTGGTAAAATTCTTGATAATGAAAGCTATAAATCAGTGCTACCAGATCCTGGTCTCAAAGCTCATAAAAGTCAAGCCCCACAACAGCGTGACAACAAAAACAAGCTGCTTTCTTCTTCTTTTTTTTTTAAGTTTCTCCTCTCCCGTCTTTTCTTTACTCTTGTTCACACTATAAATAACATTAGTGGCAGGGGTAACCATGACAGCAAAGTCACTGTATAGACTCTTACCTTTTGTCTCGCTCCACTACATTTCTCCTGAAGCTTTGTGATTTTGGCAAGAGGTCTGTAATCCTTTTAGAGGTATTTTTCCCCCCTTCCAACTAAACCTGAAATATTGTTTTTCCCTCCTTACTAACTCGGGCTATTGAGTCATATGTGTACCAACACTCCAGATATATTTAATAACAATCTGTCAATCAGTCTGCAGACTTTGTGCCACATGCATTCAGTATTTGTGTTTATACACAAACAGATGCAGCTATATGTAAGATGCAGTCACCTTCTAATGCTTCTGAAACAATATAACCTGATTCCTGTCCTACTTAAATTGATTAACATGGAGAGTGTGAATGCTAGCCAGAGAAGCAGGCTAATTTACTAACCGCATACATAACCATGTAGGGAAGGAAGGAAAGCTCCAGAGGAAGATGCTGTAACATTAAGGTAAATAAAAAAGAGAGGGGGTGGGGGGGGGGGGGGGGGGGGGTGGGGGGATGGAAGAGTACCATACGCTTTTAATCCTGACATCTGAAGGCACGAGCTGGGTACTTACAGCAATTATCCCGCAGTCTTGTTCGTGCCGACGCTTGAAACAATCTGAAAGCACCAGACGTAGTCCCAGGTAGCATCATTTAAAAAGCTGAAAGCAAACATCTGACGAGTTGCGTGGGCGGATAGCTCGAATTAACCCACCAACTTCACAGAAGAGAGGCATCAACTGTAAAGTAAAGGCATCGACACAATTTCCTGTTTCTCTTGTTGCCGTTTGATTGGCGGTGTGGTTCCACAGTTAAATTATTGGTAGTCAGTAGTGCAACATGATAACAACAATGCTCCACCAGAAGGGAATTCAAGCTAAAAACACAACCTACAAGCATGCTAACTGACTGTACTCATCAGCTGGAGAACCATTTTTAAACTCAATGCGTGTTAGTGACGACAGACGCATTTCACACTTTTTCACAGCAGATTACAGTGCTTGAAAAAAAATGTCAATCTGTCATGCAGCAGGAACACCTGCCTTCAAACAAAACCTCTCATAATCCTCATCTGGCCTATAGAAAGATCTCTATCTACTGTATCGTACACCTCCTAATAAACACCCACATCCATCTTTTGTTCAGCAAACAAATGATGGATGCCACACATACCGTATAACTGCAACGTCCGCTATTCCAGTCTGGAGGCAGGAGCTTTGACGCATGTTGCAATCTCTCTCTCCCTGTCTCTCTCTCTCTCTTCTCCCTACTGTTGCTACGATAAGATATAAAATGCCTAAAAATATTTAGGAAAAAAAAAGGATAGGGATGTCATCAGCCAGTTTTGGCACAAAAATGGGGTCATGCATGAATGGGTTTGACACAGCTATTTAGATTGTCTTAAGTCAACTTACAGAAGTAAGTAGACTGTATGTAGCTAAAGTTTGCTAAAGCATGCATGCATCATGTCTAACTGCTATCCACAGGTGTGCAGTTTTATTTTAAGGGCACCTGATTTAAAGAGGCAATGTATCATTCATGAGTGAAATATGGTGGTGGGTGAATGTAACCACACATATATGGCTCTCAAAGGCACATGGTTGGAGAGCGCTGAGCTGGAAAATCTACGCTTGTATCGATTAGACCTCAGCCGACTGAGAGGCGAACGTCTGTGAGGCCATCGGTCACCAGACAAGGAGGGCAGATTGACAAGTGCAGATTTAATGGCCGTGAGAAACAGTGTGCAGGGGTTCCTGGGTAATCGCTGTTGTAAGGGATGGGAGGGGGGGAGAGGAGGATGAGGCCAGGGAAGGCGAGCCCTGTGACACTTTGACAGATGTGAGTCTTCGCGCCTCCCAAAGGGGCACGGAAGAGAAAAGGCCTTTGAGTAAAAAGGCCGAGCGCTAAGCTTTCAGTGCCTCGCCCTCAGCCCCACAGCTCACAACCAAAGACAGGGTCAAGACACTGCTTGACTACAGGCATCTGGGGCTTTTCCTGGCTAAACAATACAATTAAGTGCGGGGGTTGGGACTACGTTCACACTAATATATTTTTATTTTAAGAAGAGTTTAAGATTTTTTGTTTTGTTTTGTTTTTTTAATTATCTTCTCTACTCAAACACATAATACTGATACTCATTAGACCCTTTCAGGAAGCAACATGGGTCAAGACTAAACACACAATCCCAGAGTTTTCAACCTAAAAATGGGATGAGCAGCATTTTCAACAGTCTCCATTTTAGGGGATTTGGAAACACTACAATCATGTGAACGCTAGGTATAAATGTAAAAAAGTTGAGAGTTTGACAACAAGAAAGTATTAGTGCGGCTGTATCCTAGGGTTCACCTTTCCCTCCCACTCATTACTCTAAAACCTCTACTGCTCAACTATTATATATTTATATTTCTCTCTACTTTCTGTAGACTCTACAACTTTTTCCTCCCTATACTGTTTTCATTCCCTTCCTCATTTTCTGCTCCACTTTCACATAACTTGCCCCCACTCTCTCCCCCTTTCTTTAATCCTTATCTCACCTAAACACTAGCTCTCTGCTCCATCTTTACCCAGCCTTATTACTCTGCATTTCTCACCTGTTTATGTCGATATAACTTATCAAGCCATCTCACTCTCTCATCCTTCTTCCCCTGTGTTCTGCTTCTCCACAGAGCTGCGAGGAAGGCTTCTGGGTGCAGAAAGACTTTGCCGGAGGCAAAGTAAAAACTTTTGCATGGCAAACCCAGAGGGTGTTTGCTGATATCCACCACGCCTCCCATAGGACCCCATTGGATGGCAGAAAAATGGTTTGAATAAGTAAGGAGAGGTGGAACGAAGGGAAGCAAACAGAAGTTCCTGCAGGTGTTTTTAGGAAGCACTTAACAGATCGCTGTTACCCAGTTTCATCCAACCATCAATCACTTCAGGGCTTTGAGAGCCTGAGGCTGTCTGTGTGGTCCCAGTTTTTTCTCTTATAATATACACACACACACACACACTAGTGAAATCATATGTAGTGTGGTTAATGTCTAACACCAACGTGCTGCACTGCATCGCCATGAGTATTACAGAAATCCCACTTTCAGTATTTCAACAAATACATTTGCTTTAAAGGATTCAAAATGTTCACACCTCAATTACATTTTCATCAATACACCAGAAACACCAGACATATACTCTATTCACTGAGGATGAACATGTCTACCAACCATAACATTTCTAAGCTCAAACCTTCCCTTTGGATGCAGCTGAACAGTATTCAAAAAGTATGAGTGAAGCTCCTGTCATATAGAGGGTCTTTGTGTTGGATTCAGCCTGTCTGTGTTTAAAATAAACTTCTATTAACATCACTTTGTCTGCGTCTCGCTTAATAGCACTGCATCAGAGCGGCAGAGTTCACAGACGCCTCTTCCTTTTATTTCAGGAGGTCCGGGAGGGTAACGTGATGAGATTTTAATGACAGTGATGCTTCCTAAACAAAGCTTGTAGGGTGGATGAGGCTCCTTCCTGGAAGACACCTGTAGTGTATTATTCAGTGGCGCGCTCTGCCAAAAGCAACACGGCAGCCGGCTGGGGGATATTAACGGTAACTGAGTCTTTACAGAAGTTCTCGTCCACAATCGCTGCTGTAATACAACAATGAGGGGAAAAGATAGTGTGCGCTCTCCTTTTCTACAGCATATGATTATAAATATTAAAATTTCTGAATATTTCTGCTTGATGTATTGCTCCGTGGGTCTTTGGGGATAAGAAAGAGCTACAGGAAGAAGAAGCTTTAGATGTAGTTTAATTACAGTTGTTTAAACCCTGCATTATCATTACACTCCAAGGTTTTTGACAACACAACAACTGTGCTGCCACAGCAACAACACTGCGCCGGAAGAGGGAGAGAGAGAGAAAGAGAGATGGCTGGTGCTGTCGTTTTCATGTTTTGCTCATTTCAGCTTTGGCCTGGGATACACGCCGACTACATGTGATCAGTCTGTTCATTGACCTCGATCTAATCCTGCACCGGCTCCGACGAGCACAGGTGGGGACGCATCAGTCGGCTCGGCTGGCACCACTTCACCCATGGGCTAAACAGCGCGGCACAGCTGGGTCCGGCTTATATTATGTAACGCAGCGGCAGCGCCGCCCCCGCAGGCCTCTTTCACACCACCCCTTCTCCTCCTACTCCGCCTCTCACTAGTGTACCACTGGCTATTTGCAGGCAGAGGTGCACTGTGAGACAAGAGTGCTCTCCAGTACTGATACAACCTGTGGAGATATTTTGTGGAGGATTCGGCTTTGGATTACTACGTTTTAAGAGGAGATTTTAAGATTTTTTCCTCTATGCAAGTTCAACTTAGCAAAACAGTTACAACTATTCCAGCTTACTAACATGACATTAATTGGCTCAACACTACATATGTTGCTCTGAATTCCTCCGAATTTCCAGCGTTGCATCCACCATTGATTCCACTGGTGTTGCTGCTTTTTACATCTTGGAGACAAAATTGTTACTAAGCAATACTTGCCAAAAGTGGAATTGCACTCGTTGCCTGGCAACATTCACTTATTGAATCTCATATCAGGATGCAATGAGAACCAGTGGTGCTTTGAGCTATAACCCTCAAGATACTCCTCTCATCTCCGGTACAGACTGTGGTGTCCTGCTGTAATCACACTATTCATGAGCTGTGGTATCCCCATTACATCTCCACACCTGACTTCTCATCATCATCATCATCATAATCATCATCAATGCAGGACTAATCACACTGGTGGAGAAATATTTTACCCTGAAGTTAGTTACTTGAGTCTGTTAGTTATTTGGTGAAGGTCTGATCAGCTCACTGACTGCAGAGTGTGATCTAGAGACGAACGCCTCATTCAAAGCAGGATGTCAAATATACAGAAAATAAAGGAGGCACACTTCATTCAACCTCTCTGTAACTATGGCCATTTTCACCGAGTGTTTTATGAGATGTTTAAAGGACTTCAGGCAGTCGCTTCATTAAGAACAACCCCACGGGCCTTCATTGAAGACGCTGCATTTCTAAACTAGCATGCTGTCATTAGAAACAAGCGCTGGGACAGTCGACTTTGCTCCCATGTGCCTGTTTCTTCTTAATGAAAAACAGCAGCTTGCTTAAGTTCGTACGTCTCACATACTGATCGAGCTTCCACCTCGCAGCTGGAGAGACCCAGCGGAGACATTAGCGAGAAAGTTGTCTGTGTGCCACTGGGATGGATCAAAGCTGTGTGTGTGGTGGATAGCCTCGGATGACCATTTAAAGCGCTCCGACACCGCTTTCTTTTCTTTTTTTGACTGGGTAACAAGGCGGCATCGGCCTGTAAATTTATGATAAGGCAGAGATGCAAAGGAGACAGGTGTGAGAGGAAAATAGCACAGTTTACAAATGAAATGGACTATATTTACTGGATGCAGCACTTTTATTTTCTATGCAGCACTTTTTTTTTCTATTGAAAAGATGGGGTGTAACAGAACACAAAATTCAAGTTCTGTAGTCTGGGCTTGACATTAAGACTGTTAC
The DNA here is from genome assembly GCA_021039105.1 of Scomber colias. NCBI lineage: Eukaryota > Metazoa > Chordata > Actinopteri > Scombriformes > Scombridae > Scomber > Scomber colias. Next base: position 4,949,279 of record JAJDFG010000019.1, on the reverse strand, counting down.
TGTTAAGATGGACCAACAAAGCACCACCAGCTCCTGCTACATAGGTGTTTAAAACAGACAAACACTCCATACTGAAGCTTTCATGTGACAGATGAATGAATCAGTATTCAGGATGATATACAACATTATTAAGTGTGCCATCAAATAATCTGTTTGACAAAAAACAATGAACTAAGATGCTAGAAAAACTCTTCAGTGGAGCAGTTTTTTAGATTGACATTACTGTTAATGAGAGAGTTTGCAGCCCTGATCTCCTCAGGCATGTTGTTCCAAAGTCTATGAGCCCTGACTGCAAAAGTTTTATCCCCTTCATGTATCAATCAGGACAGTGGAACAACAAGAGAACGCATCCAATAATCTCAAGAAATGGGAGGGGACATATAGGGGCTATAAGGGATCTGATAGCTTGGGCCATGGCCACCTAGGGCTTTGTGAGTAATCAGTAAAATCTTAGAATCTATTGTACAAACAACAGGTAGCCAGTGAAGAGAAGCCAGAATTGGTGAAATGTGATCAGGTTGCTTAGACCAAGTCTAAATCCTGGCAGCGGTGTTTTGGATGAGCTGGAGGCGAGAGAGGGATTTTTTGCTGATACCGTACAGCCGGGAATTACAATGGTCCATTCGACTCATAATGAAAGCGTGAATGATAGTTTCCAGAAAGAAATGGTAGACAAAGAAGAAAGAAAGAAATGTTCTAACCGTCCAGGTTATCTAGTGTTCCTGCTTTACTTCACAATAATGTTGATAGTTTGGATAAAGCTTGACTGCTAACGCATTCATCCTGTCATACGTCCACAATTACTGTAATTAACACCATACAAGTTAAAATTCTGCTTCATGCTCTGTCTGACTTTTAAAAAGGAAGGCTTTTTATATTTTCAGAGACAGTGGAGAGAAGAGACAGAAGTGAGGATCAATTACAGGATCTAATGGTATTGAAAGAGAAACAAGGAGATGGTAAAGAAATGATTCAAGAAGTTACAAAGTACAACTGATTCAAGAGTTTAACTCTAACGAAAAAGTTAGATCACCTGCTAACAGCTGCTGAATGCTGATTTATGGTCACTCGGAACTGTCAGGTCACTTACCACATGCTATATGTCCACGTTAGAAATAAAATGTGTTTTTATATTTGTTCTGAACGGCTTTACTCACAGGCCGACCATCACAGAGAGGGGAGGGGGACAGGGAGACATGATATGAAACGGGGATAACATATTTTAATAACAGTGTTGCAATTGGTCGATCTCATGGGAGGATCGTACAGCTTGGGTCTTGGGTCGTGTGTCTTTTTGATGGCAGTGACACTACATGAGCATGGGTAACCGTGGTAGCCAGGGTAACCACGCTAACTTGGCTAGCCGGCTAGTATACAGTTTGCTACATGGATGTGTTATGAGAGCTGGATACCAGGCCAAAAATGGCGCCCATTCAGTCCAATGAGAATTGCTCAGCTGGTGCATACACCAAGAAAAGTGTCTAGCTTCCGGATCTGCTACCTCGTTATGCAGCCCACTGAATATGTGCAGTAGTGTTTCCCCACTGGCCCCACCCTGCTTGGCCCATAGACTTTACATTGTGATGACTTCACTGTTTTTTCAGATTGCTTCTCTCAGCTCGAGGAAAATTTTACACACATAAAACCTCCATGGGTCAAAAATTCATAATCGACCTTGTCTGCTGTTCAAAGTATCCTGTCAACAGTTTTATAGAACTCTCTTTTACAATGGTGGTTTATGGGGAAAATGCTTTTTGGGGTGCAGGAGGATTTTTTGCTGCAATACTGCAAGTGACCACTAGGAAAAACTGGCTGATAAGTTGAGTAGCCGCACCCTAGCCAGCTCATATAATACCTCCACGAACTCGCTACAGCTTAATGGTGCACTGCCAAAAAGTTTTGGGTGGAACTTATGCTCTAGAATTATTGTAAGTGGATTATTAAATGACTTTGACAGTAATTGTTGTAACTGTAATTGGAGGAAAGTTGCGTCCTGAACCAAACATCCTGTGCTGAACAGTTCAGGACGAATACACGAACGAATACACGAATAAACACTGGTGATGTGAAAACTGTAGGGACAAGCTTTGGGAAAAAATTTAAACACATAAAAAGAGAAATAAAAAAAAACTACAAACAAACAAAAAATGTAACCTACATCAAAAAACCAAAAAGGACAATTTACAACAATCCCAGCCATCATCACCCATCAACTATGTGAGAAAATGCTCACCTCCTAATCTATAGGTCAGCAAAGTCAGGTCTGCACTCACTAACTGACAGCAGGAACAAAGCCCATTATAGTTGCTTTCTCTGCTACGACATGCCCCAGTGTGTATAGCCCAACATTTGCAATCCCGCTTGTCCAAATAATCATTAACCAGTTCAGCCCTGGGTAAATATTTTAAGGACCTCTGTAAACCAGACGGTAAATACACACCTCAGATGTTGGGACAGAAACACACTATCACACACTCACATATACACAATGTAAGTGGGGGGGCTGGGGTAGTGGGGGGGGGGGGGGGGGGGGCACGCAGATTTCATTGTTCCTCAGCGTGTTGAGCTTAGATGAAGCTGAAAACGACGAGTGAGGTCATCCCTATTGTGTACACACACACACAGCATTCTCACACATTCTGCTACATTCCATTGTACACCCGTGGCTCTGCTGAAAGCGTGATGGGATAAACCTCGAGGAAGACCGATACACTTTTTTTTTTTTTAAACCAAATGTCTGGCTTTTTTTTTTTTTTTTTTTTTTTTTTTTTTTTACACAGAGCCACGAATCTGAAATCTATTAAATCCCAGAATGAAAACCTCACTCTCTGCCTTGCAAGGCCGTCACCTTACATGCCAGAACTCCTCCTCTTGGATGAGCAGAGTGAGCCGAGAGGTTGCAGTGAGTGCTACGGATCATGACGGGCCACTTTCCTGTTTTGGTTTCTGCTTCCACCACCTGCAAACCAGATGTTATGAGTCTAGGCGCTGTGACCTCGTTTTTCTGGTTTGGAAGAAAAATTACCTACAGGTCCGCTTCAGCAAGTCCTATCTTCTAAGCTTTGGTCCATATCTTCCATATCTGCTCATGAAGTAAGGCCCAATTACTGTTAAATAGTTGATTAATCAATGAATCAATCAATGGAAGTGATTCAACAATTTAAATAATGCATTAATCATTTATCCAGTAAAAATGTCAATCACCACCTGCTTCCAGTTTCTACTCCATTTGGATTTGTTGCTTTTCCTCATTTTATATCATTGTAAAAGACTTCTGAGCTTTTCTTAAGACAAAAACAAGCAAAATGAAGACATTAGGGCTGCAACTGATGATTATTTTCATTAACGATTAATCTGTCACTTACTTTCCCAATTAAGTTGTTTGGATTGTGGAAAAGCCCAATGTGACGTCTTCAAATATCTTGTTTTATACACATTCCTAAGGTATTCTATTTGCCGTTATAAAAGACTAAATAAACTAGAAAATATTCACATTTGAGAAGCTGGAATCAGAGAATTTGGACATTTTCCTTAAAAAAGGCGATTAATCGATTATGAAAATATTTGGGCGATTGATTTAATAGTTGGCAACTAATTGATTATTCGCTGTAGCTCTCAAAGACATCACCTTGAAACATTGTGATTCGATTTTTTATGCATTTTTAGAAATTTTGGAGACTAAACAAGATGTAAAAAGGGAATGGAAATGACAAAATAATGCAACCCAAATCATAATTGCTCCAAAATGAACTGCATGTCCACCTACTATCAAGTGACCGGAGTGACAGTGAGGAATTCACTGCTATCAGCATTATCCCTGGCTTAGTGTCAGGATGAGGATCTGCAAAGCAGGAAGACTGCTGTGGATTCTGCCAAAAAGCTGCTGCTGCTTTCAGTAAATCAAGATGGATTTATGTGTTTACCACCCCTGGCACAATCAAGGACCTCCTTGGAACCCAAAAAATCCAAGAAACATGTCTTTCATCATGGGGATTTTTCTCTTTGGCACGACGAGTGAGTGCTGACGCTTCATTCAACTTCTCAGTGCAGCAAAGACGCCCTGACTGTTAGTTGGACCTGTACTGACAACATAATATAATAACAAACTCTTATATCCATCTTCCGTGCTGTTTAGTATAATATGACTTTATACCAGTGTATAATCAGCTAAATAGTAGATAAGCTTTGTGCTGAGAGCTTACAACATAAAAACATAAAACCACCAACCTTCCTCCACCAGAAAAGAATCAGTTACAAGTCAGAGAAATCAATCCACACATTTGCCTCTTTCTCTGTGCAGGGTTGTGCAAGACTGGAGCCTCGACTATGCAATGAAGAAAAGTTCAGTGCATGCTGGGATAGACTATATAAATCATATGCATTAAAAAACATAAGTGGCCAGCACTGTCAATCAAATGTGATTAGAACCACATCTGCTTAGTTCTGATGAAGCAATTTAGCTTCATCAGTTTGAGTGTTAAAGGAAAGATCCCATTGGAGAGGAGGAATAATTAATGACCAAGAGCCCTTTGGCATGTCATACTGGCATGTCAGACTTTTTTTTAAGACAGACTTGGAAAGAAATGAGAACCCTCATGAGAAATCTTTTAAACTATAAATAAATAATAACTTAACTTTGACTGGTGCTTATTTAGACATGAGTTTTAAACATTATGAAAAAATGTGCACAAATTGAAACCAAGTTTTCAGGAACTTTCACCATACACCCTGATCAGATCTGTCACAAGGGGAAATCAATTATATATGTTATCTTTACTTCAACAATATATTTTTCTGTATTTTTACAGAGTATAGTAAACTGACTAAAGTAGATAGTTAATATGAAGCACAGGTTTTGATGAAAAGTAGAAAAAGTACCAACAGAAACATCTTTCTTTAAAACTCTATACTGATAAGCTTTTGACAGCGTCTCTTTTTATAACTTACATTTTAACTATGTTAGACTACCCAAACCACATCTCTGACTGATGTACGTGTTCCAATACCTTAACACAACCCCTCCCAATCAGCTGCATTACCAGAAACATCAACGTGGCCACAAGATGATACGTTTGGTTTGTTGAACCTCAAGTGGATCATATACAGCTGAGGAAGAGAACTCAAACTGACAGTGAAATCACAGTGACTGTCAATTACAGCACACTTAATGAATCAATTTCAAGGCCGGGGGGAAACAACTCAAAAAAAAAGAAAAAAAAAGCCTGTTGCCTTTAAAGCCGGATTTTCTCTCTGAGCCGCCACTTCACACTGTGGCAGATCTGCAATGTGCGGTATGACACAGACGCCGATAACATCCCTTATATCTTCTTCATTACATTAAACAGGCAGCCGCTTCAAAGCTCGTTGATGGTACGACACGCTGCATGTACCATAGATTGCATATGATGGAAAAAAAAATAAGAAAAAACTTACCGCAACGCGGTGACAGCTTTCTTAACTTCAAGTATTAACAGCTTCCTTTTAAATGAGAGAGGCAGCTCCAGCCAGCGGTGACGAACAATGACCAGGATATGTCTTCTTTTAATCCTCCGCCTCGGTTTCCCTTCAGTGGAGGGTTCCCTGCAGCAACACATGAGAAAAGCAGGAGCCGTGTTGAGGACATTGTATATTTTTACCTGACTTCCACCATTCTTCCACAAGCACCGCTGCAGAATCAGATCCAGGAACTTCAGGAACAACAGGAAGTTAAATACCTACAAATACATCAGACTCTCACAACTTAAACCTACAGACTGAATGTCGGTCTTTATCTCAGAAAGCTCTGACATTGCTTGATCATACAAATCCTGTATGAATATATTAATCAGTGATTCAAGAGCATGATCTTATTTTTGGAACACTCCCCTGCAGTGTTGTGAAGGCTTGGACCCACAGGGGGGAAGAAAATGTACATGTTACATGAGCAAAACAATGAGGGTGCACTGGTATAGCATGTATTATAGTTTCTGTGATATTTTCAGAATCAAGATTGTATGTAGAAAGAAGGGATGTTTTTTTTCCTCCAAAAAACTGGGGGAAAATGTGTGCATGATGTAATAGCTATAACTGACAATGATCTTATTTTACAGCTTTTACCCAAGTAATCCAGGCATTAAATCTAGTGGATTGTCATGCCATCAGAATGTTTGCATGAAAGCACTGCCTCATGAGAATGGCTCAAATGTTCCAGAGGGATGTGGGTGATAAAAAATTAAAAAAAAAAAAAAAATTTAAATAAATTGCCATGCTGCTTGGTAGCCACACTGTTCTGAACAGCATGTTAGCCAGCACAAACTCAAAGCTGATAGTAATAAACAGTTCCCAGAATCTTCTAAAGGGATGATATTGTGTAGAGCATCACCAGCAGTGAAATGAGGAGCCTTCTGCACAGACTGTTATAAATTACAATAGTCTATTGTGAGGAGCCTGCAGCCTAAGGTTTGTTTTTTATTTGTTTGTATAAATGAGGTTTTTCTATTCAGGTTAACTAAATACTAACTAAATGATGTCATTGCAGCGCACAAATCTCAAGGTTAACTTAATTAAATAACAGGACACTGAGCTATTCATACACAAATACTGCTAGTTGGACTTCAAACATTTCACCAAACATTACAGTGTTAAAAGCTTATGCCAAAAAAACAGACATGGCATTCAGGGGTGGGATAGATGGAGGAGGGAGAAAAATGTGTGTGAGCTTGGGATAGGAATACAAATCACTGAACATCTACTTGAGAAACAAATCTAAAAAGGAGCAACAATAGTTTAAATTCCAATTACGTACAGAGCCTCCTCCAGTTACACCTATCACATAATAATAATAAAAGGTGCTTTCTCTCAGAATAGAATGGCACACATGTTTCATACATTCATCAGCACGACAGGTCATTGATAAACAATGCAGATAATAAAACAGTTGGGTTGACACTGAAACCCCTGTGTAGGCCTACGTTATTCCCACATAGAAAACTGATCAGGAATCGATAAGGGAATTGATTAAGAATCAGACTGATGGGCAGAATCGATAATGGCGGTGGTATCAATAAGATCCTAATCATTCCCGTCTCTACTCACTTTCTACTCCAGTTTATGTCAGTTTATATGGACCTGGATTAAGATGGAGATATGGTGGACTACTTGATATTGCAGTCATGGATTCATGATTTCTGACTCTAGAAATTTGTGCTGATTAAATGTCAAGAACAAGACTGATGCTCTTTGTATTTCCTTCTTCTCATTTCCTCAGCCAAAATGTAATGTGAACGCTTCTGCAACACATTAGCTTAAAAAGTACTGAATTTTTGTAAAGCATTATTTTAATTGAGTCCTCCAAAGATGTTGAAGATCACACTCATGAGATCACCCTGTGGTGTTTTTCATGTCGAGCCGAGGGTACAAGCCAAGCCTGTGTCAAACTGTGATGAGCAATCCCAAATGACTAATGCCTGGTTCTTTTTGTTGTTGTTTTTTATGCATTACATTTGATCATGCATTATGTTCTGTTATACTGCATGCATGTCTTTCAGGTTTTGGGTAACAGCTCCAGAATCGTTAAGTATTTTATCTTCTATCTTCTTATTGTGGCAGGAGCAACTAAACTAAACATTTAGGTGGTCAGTTATCTTCAGTATCTGAGTTATACTTCTTAAAATTCTTAAATACTTATACATTGTTTTACTTAAAACTGGTGACAACTACACCTAAATGCAACTTGTTCATCTACATTTTATTATTCTATATTGTTTCATTAGAATCAAAATGTATCATAACCTTCCTGTTGTCTTCCCGTCTTTTTTGGTAATTATGGTTAATAGGCCTCATTTAAATTAAATTATACCTCATTTTTGAGTAAAATCTGTTGTTTTCCTGAGTCAAAGACAACAGGTGGGATAGTAAAGTAAGCTGGCTGGACTCATACGAGTAGTGGGCTGTTTGTATGGTAGTCCCTTACGGAAAGCTCTGATAAAATATTAAAGCCAGTATCAAAGGAAACAACTGGGAAACACTGAATGTGAAAGAGAAAGCTCCTTCATAATCCTTATTGCACCTTCTTTTATTGATCTTACATTATGGCTTTATGGCATCTTACACAATGTACAGTAGAGTGACTCACATGAATGCTGTTCTTCAATTAAGTAAATAACGGACCAGATTCTGAATTGATCAATGCACAAATAGAAACAAATGACTGACCTGCTTTCAACACTGAGTTTGTTGCTGTAACAGTGATATCTGAATAAACAACATTAGCAGAAATGAGTAACCATCTAACCTAGCCCATCTGAACTCTACTGATTTGGCAACAAGCATGTAAATTATTATTATTAGGCCTGATTCTAGTGTGAAGAATAAGCTCAAATTGGGAGTTAATAAGCCCAAAGTTGTGTGAGAAATTCATCCAGGCTCCGGATCGACTACAACAACCAAATCACATCCCGAGTGTTGAGAACAGCTATGCAATTTCCTGACAAATAGCTTGCATAAATTTCAGGTTTCAGCTCCATACACACACACACACACTTTCTTTCTCCTAAAATGACACTGGTGAGACAGCAGCAATTAACAAATCCAACAGGGGCAGAGAAGCTCTTTTATCAATACTACCAACCTAGGCAGCCAACAAAACGACACCCATTTAGTCATCGAGGAAGACAGAACATTCGAGAGCTCTGTGTGACTTAGGAAACAGATGGCGAGGCAGTTGGTGGGAATTTCGGCAATGCTTCCATATATGTTCGGGGATAAGATTTACAGTTCTCAAACACAGTCGCATCCTTACATTGTCATCATGAGAGAGGAATTGATTTAACACACTAAACCCATCTTTGATGCAGGATAATGAACATGTGTTCCACCTACACTACACGACTTTTCAAACCACACACTTGTCATTTGGTGGTCATTCTCTTCCTTTGACAACTTTGTACTGGAAGTTCATCACAGTGTCAGTGTTTCCAAAGAGATTTAGATTATTTGATTTTATACAGTACCAGTCAAAAGCTTTGGCACCACTGTCCCAGTGTTTCCACATGTATATATTAGGTAAATAACACTGTGCACTTCCAAGCGTGTTTGATCATCTGTGAGATGTAGAAGAGCAGCATTTATAGGTTTGAGAACTAAATGTCACTGCCAATATCTAAATCAAGATTATAGCAACATGCTATTATTCTACAGCATAGTAATCCAATGTTTCCCCTGTAATTGTACAGGCCAACAACAACCCCCGCCAGGCCAAAAAAATCTCTTTTAAATGCCAAAATAACACCAAATAAGCATTCATTCAGAAATCAATAGCGTTTGTGAGCCTCTGTGCAGCGCCATTCCAAAACTCAAGTTAAACTTTGTGTCGTTGCCTGGGAAACTGTTAATAGCATAGCTCCATTAAGGATTAGAGACGTGTGAGTGGCAGAAAAGTGACGGTGAATGCGATCGGAGCAGAGGAAAAGGTTAGTGCTGAGTTATCGATCTGGCAGTACATGTACGAAGTTAGGGACAATGGGGTAGCCTAACCTGACCACGCTCGCTTAAGGTGGAATGACTCCAAAGCGGTCAACCATGAGGAAGCACTGTAATCCTGTAATTAGTTTGTACCAAGCTTTTATACCAATCTAGATACCTAGTTTAATTTTAGAATACTTGAATACTACACTAGTTCTATAGCAATGTAATTCTGCTTCAGTCTAAATTCAATGTGCCTAATTGATAGAGGGGCATAGGGTATTTAACATTTTTCAACAAACCCCTTGTTGGAGTACATTCAGGGCTTTAGGATCTAAATTTATTGGCCACTTAACTACGTCACTATTTCCAACAGCGGCATACTAAAATAACATATCCAATAAACTCAGAGTCTAAGGTCTTTCCCTCTTTATTACAAATTCACACTTCAGCATTAGGTAGTTAATTGTCCACGCTGGCTTGTACTGTTAGAAGAATTATGATTCCTTGCTATTGCTGACAGCATTTAAGCATTGTTCTCATAATATCTAGGCTGTTCTCAGGGCTCTCCATCTGTACAGTATGTTCCTTCTGTTTACTTCAGCATGGATTAGCCTGCCTAGTCATTGTTTCATAATGTTGGTTTTTTTTTTTAAGGTTTTTTGCTCATCTGTCACAACTGAAATCTGAGTGTGTTTTTTGTTTTTTTTATAATCCACACAGCTTTCATGTGCTATAATCCACTCTTCCAGTCCTAATTAAAAAGTTAATTCGCCAGACAGAGAGGAGAAAATTGAGAAAAAGAGAAAGGGTTTCAATAGGAAGAAAATGCAGCTTTTAAAAGTACTCTCACCTCAGGTGTAATGGCTAAAATTAAATTCTCCTTGTGCCCTCGCTTTCCTTCTCCGGCTGCGATGAAAGGCCCTGACGTCGCCTGCTGAAAGCCTCGACAGTGTTTTTTTTTTTCTTTCGATTTACCATTCGCTAAAGACCACGGATGAAAAGAGATATGCAATTTCACATATCAGAGAAAAACACCGCGAGGGCTGTTTGTTAAGCGAAAACAATATGCTTGCTCGTACTTCAAATGTAATGAGGCCTAGGCATTCTAACTACGCCGCACTCATGTCTTCGGGGACACTATTTAGCTGTTTCCGCTTACTATTTGGATGCTCAATTATCCCTTGAACTAATGCAATGGTCACAAGTTGATTGGGCTGTAATATTACACAAGATGAGTGGCTGTATAACTTACACACAGCCAAAAATCAGCCTTGGATAACCTTCGCTATTTTTCTATGATAGTCTGGAATTGCTGATTTTTCCCCCTACATTTATAATGCAACTATTTCACTGGGGAAGCCCTTCAAAAAAGCATCAGATAGATAGTATATAGTTTAAATTCTACTGAAAGACATTTACAAGGAGAGCAAAATATTATCTACCTTTTTACACAGTGATGGTCACTGTGTTTATGTAAAATCATCAGTCCACAAGGGATGAAAGTTGATCCATAACACTAACTCTACCTCCTGTCATTACAGACCTTTTCTGCTGCTGCTCTGTCAGACCTGACAAATGTACCACATCTTGTTTATAATATGAATTATGCCCATAATGAGAAGTGCTAATTAGCTAGTGTATCATCCTGCTACAACAGAGTGCCACCCCGGAGATATTCTGCTGTTGCAATTACAGATGGCAGTGATGCATTTAACTCCACGCTCTTAAAATGGGCGCTATTATGTTCCAGTTATGGTACAAAATCTGCCCCGAATTTGAGGAAATTCTATTTGCAGAAAAAAAAACTCTTGAATGTCTGGGCCTAGTAGTCTTATTAAATCAGTCTGCCCTGCAGGGTGATCTATTCTCTGTTTTTTTTTTTTTTAAGTATATCTTGCTCTGGTATTTCTCAAGAGACAGCCCACCCCCCAAGACCTTAAACAGAAGGGAACTCACATTCCAATCTCCGGCATAGAGAGAGGGAGAGCGGAGAGAAAAAAGAGGGTTGAAGGAGACATAGACAGAAAGACAGGGAAAAGGGGGGGAATAAATAAATGAAAGAAAGGAGACACGGGCAAGTGTGTGTGTGTGTGTGGGGGGGGGGGGGGGTTGGAAGAAAGAGAGATAAGGTGAGGGATGTGGACAAGAGAAATGATGAGAATGTCAGAGTCCTGGCATGTCTTCCACAACAGGAAGGAAGCAAGACGAGAAGGAAAGAGACACTGGCAGTGATGGGAGAAGGGAGGGAGGCAGGGAGGAAGGGAGGGAGGGAAACGTGGGAGGTGGAGAGAGAAAAGAAGTGGAGACAGAAAGTGGAGACAGACAGAAGGGAAGACTAGGCAGAGATGCATGAGATAGCATGGTACGGTGTGGAGGGAGGAAGGGGTATGGTGAGGGTGAAGGCCGATAAACAGGTGACACCTCCCTTCTCTTCTCCTATCAGTGCTGTGCGCTGCATGTAGACAGTTGTAGTGCAAGTTGGCCTGGCTCTGACACTGAAACGTCCTCCTTTTTCCAGACTTTGGCTTTTGCCAGATTTCTGTGTGTGTGCGCGTCCAGAAAACCTTGCGTGTCCCAGATACGCCTCGGCTACACATGAGAGGCTTTCTGAGAGAGAGTGACCACATCCCGATCACAGAGCATTTGATACAATTTGAAAGCTTTGGATTTTGCTTGCGAGCAGTAACTTAGACTCTGGGATATTCTTCATGTTTAAACTCCCAGTAAGATCTCTCCTGTGCTTACAATGGACAGGGATTGAAGACAAGTCTTTTGGGTTTTTTTTTTTTACCCAACTCCAGCTGCTTAATCCAGGAACACCAGGAGATGTTTCAACAGCTCCACATCTCAAAATCCCTTTGATACTCTTTCAGCTGCCCATCAGCATCCCTGCTATTTTTCTTTTCCCTTTCCTTTTTTTCCCTCCTTTTCTCCCACCTCCCCTTTACTTCACGCGTTGCAGAACATGCGCGCCTCCACCTACACACTCGATTTCAATAGCCTACTTAATATTGTAAATGCGACACAGGCTCCAGATCTGCTCAGCCTTGGCATTCAGGAGGTGCTGACGAGGGAGGGCTGATGGCATGAGATGTTCGGCTGCTAGCTGATGAGAGTTTCAGGGGGGTTTTGACGCAGCGGCTGCAGCAGCCAAAGCAAAGCAGGCGATGCAGTTGAAATGCAGTCTCAGTGGGAATATCTCTGTAATTCCGCTGTTGTGTTTCAAGTAGAGAATTCTGACCCACCCCGACCACCCGATGAATGGAGATGAGATCTCTTTGACGAATCCCTTTAGGATTTTGTCAAAAGAGGAAGCGGTGTGTTTTTGTGTGTGTGTGTCTAAGCCCCCTGGAGGGCTAAAGCTGGTAGCCTGAGGACAGACTCCACAGGTGGACATGGCAGCAATAACAGAAGACAGAGCAGCTTCAGGGGGTCCACTCACAATAAAACTTCTTCTCAGGGCGTCATTAGGGCAAAAAGAGACAAATGCATGGAAGACACTTGCAAATAAGCAAACTTAAAGTAAAAGTAACTTCAAATGCTTTCTCATTTACTAGAGTTTGCTCATCCTGTGGTTGGAGCATCTGATGATCATCACCCTTTAGGTCACCCTCCTCACTTAGATATTACATCACTATTCAAATGTGAATAGACTACACAGACGGCCATTTTGATTAATGAGGCTGGTTTTGACAGGGCATTTGATATTTAATTTATGCTTAAGTTGTTGCTGTTTTTTCTTTAGCCTGCAAGTTGTGTGCAGTGCTCTCAGCATGCATAACTCGACCTATTTCCATTGAATCAATAACATTTTTAATCATCTCACAGCCTCCATATAAGAAAAACAATTCATAAACTTTCCCTGCAATAAAAGCAACACAGTGACACCTTTTTGGTGAGATATTTCTACGTGAACCAACGCCTAACGGAGCCTTGGTGAAGTGCTGCAAATGACTAAAGGACATCAGTTTATTACCACAATGCAGTGCTGTTCATGAAAGACCACAAACATGAAGTCATCTCTCTGATAAGAAGAAATCACGTCACTATGCTTGATGCACCGCTCAATACTGAAAGATGGACAGCGAGGTTACAGACAGGAAGCCACAAGAGTGGCCGCAGCTAGCCATCCCAATTACACAGCAGTCACGCCGGGACTAAACCAAACAACAATTACCTTTATCTGATGGTCAGTTTGCAAGGTTTCCTGTTTCTTTAAGAGCAGTTGTGGCTCGTTGTCTTATTCTTAAAAATGTGGAGTTTGTTATGGAGGGGGAGGCACAGAAAACGAAGAAGTGTTAACGGTGAGCTGAAAAGCAACAACAGAAATGTTAAGCTAACCGCAACTACCTAAATCAGATATTAGCTTTAGGAATTAGCAGAGACACACCACACAGCGACCTCACTCACGTTACTTGACCGCTAGCAAAACTTTTCTGTTTAGTTTTCCCTCCGACGTGCTCCCTGAAACCCCTCGTACGGGTCTGCTTAACAGGCTGAAATGCACAGAAATGAATAACCCGTCCACAGCTCGACTGCAAGGTAAGCAAACACACTATTTGGTATAGCTTTATTGTATGTGTCAAGCGTGCAGAGCAGCGGAGGAGAGAGCGCACTCACCTTTATTCATTTCCACCTTGTGGGAGATTTTGAAAGGGAAGATAACGCTGTCGCTGGTGAGTCACCGGCGTTTATAAACCGTAACCGGTCGGTACAGACAGAATGAACCTGCCGTGATGAATTCAAGTCAACATTTACACCAAAAAAAAAAGAAACACGTCCTGGGCTCTTCGCCGTTCAGTGTGTTGTTGTCCGTGCACTCCGCAGACCGCCTCTCGGTTTGTTCAAATCAGAAGTTCATCCAAAGTTGCAGCGGCTCGCTCCGCCTCGCGACGACGATGAGGTCACCGCCTCTCTCAACTCCTCTAAGCCCTACTCTCGCGATAAGAGCCAGAAAGGTAATGCTCGCCAATGAGTACACTGCGCAGTCTCGCGATACGATACGCATAGTAGTTGGAAAGGAGCGGACTGGCAGATATGTGGTGAAAGGATGATGTGGAGAGAGGGAGGGGGGGCGTTGCTCTGGCAACAGAGTCGGATAGGTTTTTTTTCAGTGATGGCTGTTCTTCTCAAGCAACTGGTGTCTGTGCGTTGATGAACACTGACTTCAAATGGCACTATCTGTTGCACATGATTGCATTCAGGTGCAGCAGAGTGAGTCATTATTGTCCCAGAGGAAACACATCTTATAAAAATCGTAAAATGCAAGTAGAATAAATTACTCAGGATAAAAACTACAAATCTTTTGAAACAAATTCTGAGATTCAAAATAAAAAGTAAAACACTGAAGAGATTAGATACTCCTTTATTAGTCCCATAATGGGGAAATGTACATATTGCAGCAGCAAAGTGGACAGTGAAAATAGAGGAGCATCAATAAAAAGAATAAAAAACATTAAATAATAAGTAAGTACAAAGGCCATAAAAATAACAGTAGTAAAAAATATGTAAAATAATTGTAAAATTATGTACATCTCAATCTACTGCACTAGTCCCTGACATCATTTATTGCACTTTCCCATGCTCACCACATGACTGTCTACCATCAGCACCTATGTTTATTGGGTGTGGACTGTGTCCTTGATTTGTAACATCAAAATAGGTCACAGTTGCATCTGTCTGTGCAGACCCTGACGTAGGTACAGAGTTTAAAACAGTTACATTAACACTGCAATAGCTAATCAGGGGGAAGTTTTTGAAAACAATCAGGAAAACATCAATAAATCCCAATTAAGAGCTTGGCATTGATCCCATTAATGATGTAACTATCACTTTTACATTGTTCTTCTTGTAGTTAACACGCAACGTCAGACAGGAGTAATGTGAATGAAATCTAATCACATCAGTAGGAATACAATGGCAGTAACCGCCTATTAACACTGACAATGGTCTGAGACACTTGTTCCAAACCTTTTATATGACACAGACTGGACTATTGAACATGCATTCAGCCTGTGTTTGTCAAGGGCAAATACCAAGAAGTTTTAGAGAACAGAGATATATATAGAGAACTGTTGCTCTCTGGTCTAGTCCCTCTGTTTAGCACATGTAATAATTATTATTTATAAGATTTTATAATGTAGATTATTGTCATTGTCAATTATATGACAATTATTTTATCAATTAATCACAACTGTCAGTCAATAGTACGTGGGGAAATCATGTTATAATAACAGAGGAAAGCATTTGAGAAGCTGGAAACAAGGTACATGGAGAAAGGAAAAAAGTCCAAAAAAGTCTTGTAGTATAGAACAACTTTATAAAGAGAACAGTGTGTTTTGGCTTGCAACCCTTATCAGAGTCATCATAAAACACACAGCAAGCAGTATTTAAATAAGGTATTTTAAAAGCAGAAAAAAATTAAAAGGTAAAAAAATATATATACTAAAAATGACCAATTATGTTCATCCAGATATGTATCAGCCAATGCAATCTACCAAGGTGGGTTGGATAAAATAAAATAAAATAATAATAATCTATTATTAAAATAGTTGCTGATTAATTTTGTGATGATCAACTAATTGATTCATCCACTCATCATTGTAGCTCTACAATATATAAAATAGTTATAGTAATAATATAGAATATCTTCATAGGAGAAGTGATAATTGCTGACAAATACTACTATATTATATTCTTATAAATCACTTATTAAATGGTTACATACTGCTTATAAATGCTAAAAGTGCTATCAATAAGATTAGTGAAAGTCTAACATTCACAATTATACATAAGGGATCAGTGAGTTCAGTCAGTTGTATTTCATCACACGTGAAAATACTCGATACCCAGACTTAATGGCCCCTGTTAGCATTCTATTGTTATCAGTGCTATCTTTGTTGTCCCCCGAGGGGGAAATTTGATTTTCAGTAGAGGGCAAAAACACAAACACAACATACAAGAGGACATGGGACATTAATCACAACGGTTAGAGCAAACAAACAAACAAAAAAGTATCTGTTCGTTCGTACATCATGGATTGGTAATGATGCATCGATTTTTAGGCTGGAGCTGGTTGAGGTGGAACTAATTTCAACTATTTATAACCTTTAACTACTTTTGAAATACCCACTAAAAAGTTGTGAAGGAGAAGTTGAGTATCAGAAAATTCATATCCTCAAGTAAAGTCAACATTGTACAGAGCTACTTGAGTGAATATTAGTGTGTTTCCACCACTGTCTATTTGGTTCCTTAATTAAAAGTTGATGTACAGTGACGTCTGAGCATCCCACAACCGCAGCCTGTGGGATTCCTTTATTATGTTTACCATTGCTGTGATTGTTTGTGTTACTAAACCAACAGCTTTTGCATTAGACATAAACCATCAACACATAATATCTGTATGCATAAGAAGACATTTACTGTACGGTATATATATATGTGAAAAGACTGATATGTGCTTAAATAAAATGAGTCTTTTTAAAAATCCCACCTGCTTGCATTCTTCACATGCATAAATTATTTCAGCATACATGTTTAATTAGATAAGAGAAAGAACACTGCCTTCATTAAAGCAGCTCAGCAGGTACCAAGGAGAGTGGGTGAGTAGTATGGCAGTGGCAGGAATTCATCTCTCTCTCTCCTACATAATCACCTGCGAATAGTTACAACCCCTGTTCTCTGTATTCTGTGTCCTCAATGTGTTTTTGCCTCTCTCTCTCTCTCTCTTTCATTTCTTCCCTTCTCTACAATTATTAATTCTGATCCCAGTGACAGAAATTCACATCTTCATTTACTCACATTCTCTCATGTTCCGGCTTTCCTTTCTTTCCACTTTCCATCCGTGCATTCATTATACTAAAATGTCATCCAGGATTACATAACAATCTAATAAAGACAAAAGAAAAGAGATTACCGTCATTAAAGCCACTCTATTCCTGTAGCTCTTCGGGTCTTAACACTATCCACCCCATTCTGTCATAGGGCGGATATTTGTGTGGGTGGTTTGTATTGTTCTCTGGAGAAAAACTGCTCCCCTAGGATTAGCTCAAGTAGTCTAATTGGGTTAGCCATAGAATGAAATTCAGTATGGATTAAAGACAAGGATTAAAAACACTTCACCAACAACCAATGACAGTGAAACTACCCCGGTTTTTATGCCAATAAAACATCCAGGCATCAATACCTAGGGCTGTAGAAAATACCGTAGTGATAACTTAAGGACACTTTATTTATCAAATGGTTTCACTATGATGTTTATAGAAGTGTCTTTTTTCTTGAATCATTGTTTTTTTATTGAAGAGAGGTGATAAGATGTTTCCAAGCACTCAATAACAAAGACTTTATTATTAGATTAAAGAACGATTGGCACATTTCACCCAGGATTCATAAGAAAACATATTTAAATTGCAGAGGCAGTGACTGCAGCTTCTCAAAATACCAATTCCTGATGCTGAAGACTCTCTGTGTGTGTGCGTGTGTACGTGTGTGTGTGTGTGTGTGTGTGTATGCATGTGTGTAACAATGCAATAAACACTTCACCAGCTGCTGACATTTCTTGCTGTCAAAACTCACTTTCAAACTCATATTCTGAGTACACAACTGAAAGTGAATATGAAGAGTAAAACCTCTGGATCTCAATTCCACACAACATACTATTATGATTTTTAGTATAGCTTTGATTTATATACACAGTAATACTTATCTTTATTGTGTTTTTGCACTTTCTGTAAGACTTTACTGTTTCATTATATCAGGAAATTGAGCCCTAATAAATTTTAATTAAGGCAATTTCACAAAAATAATATTTCCAAAACAGGTTATAATAATATATAATAATAATAACCTTTATTGATGCAGCACTTTTCAAAACAAATTGTTTCCCAAAGTGCTTCCCAAGGTTGTTCCAGGATTAAAATATTTCAGGGCTGAGGCAAATAAAAAACAGGCAATTAAAATGATACACAATTAAAATGGAATAAAATGCCCATGAATAGACATTTCAAAAAAAGAAAGATGACAACAGTATAATAAAACAGGTAGGATATGTAAATGAAAACAGTGAGCTAGAATGAATAAAAGGCTCTTTTTTTTAAAGATAAGTTTTAAGAAGCAGTTTAAAAGATTCTGATAGCTCAGATTCTCAGATAGGGAGTTCCAGGGTTGAGGGTCTCGTCACCTTTAGTCTGGAGTCAGGACTTAGGAACAGCTCAAGGATCTGAGGCTGCACTCTGGATCATGGGGGGGGGGGAGCAGCAGTTCAGCAGTGTAGCTGGGAGCTCAACCATGAAGTGTTTTAAATGTGATGAGTAAAATCCTAAAATCAATTCTAAAATGTACTAGTAAACAGTGAAGAGAGGCTAAAATAGGGCTGATGTAATCTTGTCTTCTATTACTTGATAAAAAGGTGTGCAGCTGCATTTTATAACAGCTGAAGCCTGTGATTGTTTTTTGGTCTAACCTTGAATGCTATGAATTGCAGTAATCTAGCTGAGATGAAAAACATGGATGACCTTCTCAAGATTATGCTGGGACTGAAAAGACCTGGGTTTTTTTGGGGGTTTTTTTTAGATGTACTCTAGTTGATAAAAACATGATTGAACAATGTTTGTAATTCGCTTTTCAAAATGAAAGGTCACCATCAAATATTACATCCTGGTTTCTGGGTACAGGTTTGATATATGTTTGACAGTAATCCAAGATGTTTCTGTAATATAGGGGCACTGAAAAAAATGATTTCTGATTAAGCTGGAGAAGGTTTTTGGGACATCCATGTCTTTATTTCTGATAGATGAGATGAAAGATGGTTAAAATTGTCTTTTACACTGGATTAATAAATGTGTGTGTCATCTGCATAGCACTGCATTGTACTAGATTTTGTGTATGATATGTCTCCGTGGCAGCATATACAGAACAACAAGGGACCAAGGATGGAGACTTGGGGAACACCACAGGTAAGAGGGACCACAGAAGAAGAAGTATGTCCCATGACTACTGAGACATTTCTCAAAATCTCTGTCTCATTTCCTACATTTCCTACGTAATAATGATATACAGTAGGTATTAGATACTATTTGTAGTGAATACTGTTTGTGGTAGTAATATACAAGAAATCAATGCACTTTTCTGGTTTGTGGAAACAGAAAAAATGCTGTTTGTACATCGATCAAAAGCAGACTCCACTGCCACTTTGGTTTTCCAAAATCTTCCTGAGATCTTCCAAATCTTCCTTCCTTCCATTTTCCCACTGCTCACAATTTGGTTAAACCTTTTTTTTCCAGATTTCCTCTTTGTCTTTATGCATTGTGGGACGATATATGTTACTATCCTTGTAACGTTTCCAATATGGACATAAAAAACATCCTAAACTTGCTTTGATTCAGTTTGTGATTATGATTATGTTGCAGTCCCTACTTGATAGCAATAGTGTTCACAGATAGTTTGATACCCCTTTCTGCCCCCCTTCATGAGGTGTAGGCAGTGGGCTTCTGAAAGTCTCTGCAGCATCTTTCATCTGCTCTCTTGGTGGTATGACAGACTAGCCTGCAAGGAAAGAAGGAATCTTAATGAGGAAGGCTCTTTTTGAAGACCCCCAACTCTATTACGACATTCCTTTTACATCACAGCATCAAACGTGATGTTATCATATCTGATGGTGGCACTACAGCAGCTTATATTACAGTCTGTCTTAGATACTTGTATATTAAGATGTCAAATAGTGAAGTCAGAAGCAGGGCGACCACCTATAGGATACATGACCGTATTAACCCAGAGAGGGAGAGCAGTGGAATTCCTGGCTCTGTTGCCCCTGGAAGTGCTGGAATGAAAAGAATGGGCCCCATTCACAAAGTTCCACTCAAGCGGCGCTCCTACACTAATAGAGATTGACATGAAGAAAGGCGACAAGTTGTTTTCACATACACTGGCTCTTTTGTCCGCTTTACTAAGGGGCGTAATGCAGACAGTGTGCTCTGAAAATAGACAGAATTTGATGCGCTTGTTTTTCGTAAGTGGAGACCACTGTGTCTTGATTGGAGTGTGTGTGTATGTGTGTGAGTGTGTAATTAGTGTTTTGTTGCACGTTGTTATTGTGAGGATAAACTGGCTGGGTTATTCACTCGGCTGAGTGATTGGCAGACATTTTAGGGGTAGACGGGAGGAGTAACGCAACTGATGATGTTCTGTCCAATCGGTTCTTCAAAATGGAGAGCAAATGCTTAGACATAGACTACTTTTTTATGTTTTCTTCTTCAACCCTAACATCCTTACAGAGACTATAGAACATGTTCAGCATTGTGGATTCTTCGTTTATTCACTTCATGAATACACATAAGCAAAATAAAAGCAAATAAAACAAATAACACTACTTTGTGTCCATATAAAGTTGCACAAAACGCCTAGAGCTCTTAGTTATAGTGCATCAAGTGAATGTTTCTCCCATATATTAAACATGATCATGTTTAAACCGTGACCTTGGACAGGATAAGTGGTTTAAAGAAAGGACGGATGCTCTGTTGGGGGCATATTATAGTAACGGATGCTGTAGTCTTAGCAATGCATACATGCTACTCTGTGGCCTTGGGCATATAGCGTATATGCACTTGGTTGGAAGCAGTTAGAGAAAGACAAATAAACCACTTCATCAAAAGCCCTATGCAATCAGCTTTATTTGAACACGCCTTAAACCCTCGTCCAGCAAGTTGAATGCCAGTGGGTAAAACAAACAGACAATACCAGAATAAAGGAGTGTTATTCATCAATTATTCATCGTGTGTATATTTTATGGGCGTAACTTCAACTGTATACAAAGAGCATTTTGTTGAATCTATTGAATGAAAGTCAGAAATAAAGCAAAATAGTAAGGAAGACTTTTTGTTCCTTCTCTTCAACCTCTTTCTATTTTCACCTCAGTAGCAGGCAACAGTTTTGTTTGCAGCTGGATCTCTGCCAGTGCAACGAAAGCAAATTTGTTGAACTCAAAGGTTAAAAGGGTTAAAAGGCAAACATCTTTATCTTTCCTCACAGTGCTTCACTTTGCTCCAGCTACACGGACCAAGAATGGTCTGTCCCATGAGGGTTTGAGTTATCATTGTGCCTGCTCCATGCAAACTCCATTACCAGTGTGGGATATGTATTACTTATGAAGACACTCATCTGTGTAGAAGAAAGTGCAGTGCTTGAGATGAATAATGTTCTTTCTCTCTGCATGCGGTAAAGAAGCAGGTGCTCTCGGAGGATCCGAGCTGCCTGTCAAAAGCCGCACTGAACTATGATCCTCGCAATCCCGGTGCCCCTCTGCAGAGTATAGGAACTTACAGAGAACTCTTTCAAGATTTTTTTGAAAAAGCAGAGGCATTGACAGAATTCAAGTTCAAAATACCTCCCGTTTGGCACTGTATGCGCACACACACACACACACACACACACACACACACACACACACACACACACACACACACCTCCCCAAGAAGAGAGCAGGAGCGGTGTGACTCACAGTGGTGTGAAAACAGAGCGGAGTGGTGGGAGGATGACATCACAGCACCCTGCAGAAGAACAAGTGCCTAGGAGCTGGACCCTGTTCAAGCATGTACATAGGGCACGTACACAGGAGTGTGTGTACATACGTATATGTGTATACACTCACAAACACACACATATATATATTTATATATACACACACACTCCTCCTCCATGCTGCAGTCACACCGACCACCCCCGCCACACGTGCAGTCAAAGACACACTGAACATTTCCTCACCAGAAATAACACTGGTTGTCCTAAGGAGACATTGGAATTGTTATGTTTTTAATTTCTAGCCTCATATGGGAAGGGGGGGCGTGGGAAGAGGCGAGCCAGTGGTTGGCCAGGATATGGACACGCTCTGACAGGATTTGGGGGGCCTAGGTTGGAAAAAACAGATCTTAGACAGTAGAAGGTACCATTAAACTCAGATGTTGTGAAGTTTTTACCAGTGTTTTGTAGTCTGAGAGTAAGCACGTGTACAAACCCCCTCACCCTCCTACCCCCAACCCCCAATCCCCCTTTGGGCCCACATCCCACTTCTGTGATGATAGCGCAAGTAAAAAAGGAAGTGTGATTAATCGTCAAACAGAACCCCCCCCCCACCACCACCCATGCATACTGCATTCACATGCGCACAAGAACGCTCACATGCTTGGTGTTTCTAACGCGATTGAGAAGAAGAAGGCAGGATTAAAGCATGATCTGTAAGACAAGTTGCTGATGCAGTGATTCACCAACAAAAACACATTTCACCATGCTTCCGACAAGCGCTGTATGTTCCTTGGCGGCGATTAAAAATAGTTATCTGAGCTGATGAATGCACGCTTGAGTCATGCAAACATGGTGGCTTTTGACAAAACAGCCTGAAATGATCATATCACATGATCTTCCTCCACAGATGGGGTTTGTCAAAGTTGTTTGTAGTTCTATGTTCAAAGTTTCATTTTTGTCACCCTAGCTCTTTAACCCCTAACCCTAAACATGCATAGTCAATGGATAATTATGTGTGGGTCCCTCATTAAAGGTGACTCCTTACATAAACAGATATGTCATTGGATCCACTATTAAGATGAAAATATTGACCGGTGAAGCTTTAAATTAAACAGTTAGTTTAAAATTGCTGTTAAGTTCAAATTGAACTATGCATTTATAACTCATAGTGTAACATGCATCGATCCACGCTCTCATTTCAAGCTCCCCATCATCTCTAAATTGCGTTATGTTTCTTCTTTGCACTGTAGAGCACTGCAAAGTTTCACTAAAAGACTCCAGCAGCTCTTCTCTGTTGGTGTTGTTGTTTTTTTTAAAGGGAAATGTTTCCTCAGCAGACTACACCTTCCCACTCAGTTTGTTTTTTAGATATTGTTAAAGAGGATAGATGGAGGTGGTTCTCAAGAACACAGGTAGCTTTAATTAAAAAAAACACACACAATTCAACCACAGGTGGAAATAGAAGATGGAGAACCAACTGATTCAATGTTAGATCAGGCTGTACAAGAAAACTTCCACCTACACTGCTACATCTGAATGTGTGATTTAGAGTCTATTTTCTCCTCTGATTTCCTGGCTCCAGCTCCGGCTCCATTTGGAATGGAGGCATTGGCGAGGATGCTGGGAAGTACAGTGTGGAGGAGGGAGGAGGGAGGAGGGGTGGTGGTGGTGTTGGTGTCTGGGTCTGGCTTGGCAGGGTGCTACGGCAGTTAATTAAAGCTGCTGGGCAGGTATTTCAGGATTAGTAGTGGGTGTGTAGAAAGGGCCTCTGGTGGCCTAAGTAGCATATAGTCATCATCTTATGGGTAATAGTGGCTGCAGACACTGATTGTGCCTCTAAATATGCTATGTGATTTACTCAATACAACAAATTCAGTGAGGTTCATTTATGTGCCTGTTTTGACTGACTTACACCTGATTGTTTTTTGATAAGATGTAATCTTGCCAGTAAATGATAGACTACGTATTCAGCTATTTAACACACTCTTGTCTTTTATTTTCTTGTGATCATGTTGGTATTTGGACATAGCAAGATTATTCATCATCACAAAAGAATGACTTCATAATCAAGAAAAAAACTGGCCTTTAATTATTTCAGAAGGTCAACAGACTGTGATGACAGAATGATTGGTGAAAACATTATCACTAAAACAGCTGTGACGGCAAGAAAATGATCTTAAGATGTAAGAAGAAACTAAAACCTTTTCAGAAATGTGCACTATCTGACCAGCTCCAAAGAAAAGTAGATATCTAGAATCAAGGAATCATTGGTGAAGGTGTAGATGAAGACTTTCCTTTTTGATAAAGCTTATAGTTAGGGCTCTTAGAGATGTTAGCTTATGCTGCTATAGGCTTAGACTGCGGGGGACTCCCATGATGCACTGAGCTCCTCTCTCCTTCTCCCTCTCTTTCTCTATCCATCCATCTATATCCATTAACATTCATGTTCTATTAATGCATTCAATAACCTAAACTTCTTCCCCACAGTTGTTTGTGCTTTCTGGTCTCACAGGTAATCTGGGCCTGTAGATGTCCGGATGACAGATTCCAGTCCCGGACCTTCTAGCTTCATTGTTGATTTTCATTGTGCTTCTCTCCTCTCCTTCCTTTCTCTCCTCTCAACCCCAACCGGTCGAGGCAGATGTTCTCCCACTCTGAGTCTGGTTCTGAGGTTTCTTCCTGTTAAAAAGGGAGTTTTTTTCTTGCCACTGTTGCTCATGTGGGAATGTTGGGTCTCTTTAAAGTTCAAACCTGAAGAGTTCGGTTTAGAACCTGCTCCATGTGTAAAGTGCCTTGAGATAACTTTGTTGTGATTTGGCGCTATTTAAATAAAAATTGATTGATTGATTGATTGATGTTGGATATTGGTGGCCAGACACACAACTCCAAAAAAGTGTTAAGTCTCCATTTCTAACAAAAGTGATTCCATTCCCAAGTGGCCCAAAACTGACAGTTAATCCCACTTTAAACACATTCATTAGTGGTTAGAATTAGATGTGGAGTTTGAGAAGTGAAAGAGAAAAGCATTTAAAAAATAACATTGATATTCGTAATAACAAAATGACTAGCAACCCAGCCTTGGAGCACAACCTTACTCGGCAGTGATAAGGACATGAATAATGTTCTATATCTGGTATTTTCATTACTTAAGTGTCATATCTGACAAGCCCGGATATAACTATTGCAGGACATAGGGAGTGACAACTAACTATGTGATTGTGTTTTAGTCAGCAAAGATGGCTGCTAAAAAAACACTGGAAGATAGTTGGAAAGATGGCATTAGAAGTGAGCGTGGGTGGATATCATGGAAAAAGTGTTGTTCTTTGACAACTTTATTAAAAATCTGCTGCTATCTCAACAATTTTTGCTCCATATTTAGTCTTACACACAAGGCTACTTTATCAGGATTCACACGCTTCCTTCATTTCTGGTATGGCTTTTTCACAATATTAAACACAGACAGTTCACTAGTTAAATGTCGTGTTGACAGAACTGTACAAATTAAAGCTGGTGTGGTGGTAAAGGTTAAGGGAAATCAGCTCTTGTTTGAACATGAATGAACTCCTCGCTGTGTAGTCTATGCTTTTCCTTATCAGAGTGATTGCCTGCATCTTTCCTCCCTTCAGACTCTCCCATGCACAGATACAGTTATATCATCCAATATCTCATACCTACACACACACACACACACACACACACACACACACACACAAACAAACACACACACACACACACATACACACACACCAAATAAACCAAATGTCAGACAGCTTCAAGTCATAGAGGAACATGGTAGGGGATTTTAGAAAAAGGGTTAGGGTTGATGATGATGATGGTCACTGCTCACGAAAGCAACTCTGGAACTCCTTTGTGTGTACATATATATGTGCGTGTGTGTGTGTGTGTGTGTGCGTGTGTGTACATGTGTGGGTGATGTGTCAGCGTGCGAGTTGACTTGTTATTCTGTACGTGTGTCTGTGTGTCACTCAGCCTCGTGATAGATTCTGAGCTGTCATATCTGTCAACAGTTCCACATGCATATTCATCATTATGCTAATTTCACCCAAAGAGCTTTAATGAGTTCACAACATTAACAACTCAGACAAGGCGAGGAACAAAAGCTTTGCAGTTTTTTTTCTCTCTCCCTGTAATACTTAGTGAGAAAACCCCATCACTGAATACAAGTGATGCCACATTTATATTACTATAATTTTCCTTTGTAAACCTAATTTATGTGTAGGACACTTTTCTGTGTTTAAACAACCAGGCTTTTAAATGCTTTAGGAATAATGTGGGTATACACTATTCAAAGTATTCAAGTTTTTTTTTTTAAATAAAAGCGACCACCAGATGTCAATTACAGGATACTGTGGTAAGTGGTGGTTCTGTTTATTATTGTAAATATTTCCTACATAACGTTATGTAACACAAATGACTACAAATTTCCTCACCATGACACATTCTTTATGAGCCTTACACACATAAAGCTGGCTCTGAGAAGCTGATGAGTAGAAGAAGAGTGGAGGCAATCTGTCATCTAGTGGTGGAATTAGGAAGTGACATAACAGTTTGTTAAAGCTCTTTTCTATCTGTACAGTATCTACAGTAAGATTTACCCCCCACCCCCCCAAAGATTTAAAGTTTATTTAGTTTACTTTTTTATTTTTGATAAACCCCTCAGCACTGAACAGTTCTGAAAGATAATAATATAATAAATACATATAAATAAATACATTAGTGTTTAAATAGCCTTTGAAGAACTTTCTAATGTAAAGCATACAGAAACATCAATTTGACCACTTTATATGCAATTTGCCATATATTCATATGTTGTAATGAACATAATTTCCTGGTATAATAATAAATACTGTGAGAAATTGCAAAAAGAATTGCCAACCTTCAGACATTTTTTCTTCATTGTGTGTTCATTATTGATCATGCAAATTGCAATATGGAAAGAAAAACTTAACTTAAGGTCAACTTACTAGCTTTTTCCAAATCGTTCAATGACAACTCACAATCATCCTCATTTTTATCATCTGGCCATATCAAAAATCACACGATCACAACTGTCTCCTTGACAACTGAGCTAACTATCCTTTAAAAGAGACCCTGAGATGTGGTTGAAGGCTCTGGAAAACTTTTATATTCTGTTTATACCATATACATATACATATACATAAATAGCTCTCCCTTTACTATCTCTTTTGCCTCAGATCAATGTGTACTATGTTTCAAATCAGCAAGGAAGACTGCTTTAAGGGAACAATGAATTTCTGAGATATTTTAGCATTACTATGATGAACTGCTTACATTTTTGTCTGAATTATTTGGTTATCTAGAAGCAGACATATGTTATCCTCCTCCCAGCCCATCAGGCTGTTGAATTCTAAATTAAAATGTTTTTAACCAATATTAATATATTAGAATTAACTTTGAGATGAAAGATTGTATCTAGCTCTTCCATGTAATCCCTTATTGCATTTTTCTTAAGAATATTATAATATTGATTTCTACTTATCCAGACTTCATTTCATTTCATTTCTCTAATTCCATGTTATTTTTCCAGGATTTTATTCACAATTTCTACATCTAACTCCACATCACACTGAATTAATAGTAATCATTTCTTTCTGATTTCTTTCTCATTGTTCCCCTTTCCAGTTTAGAAGCTGAATGAAAATTGTACACAGGCAGGTAAGATATGCATGTGCCAGGTTTTCTTCTATATATATTGAAATTGAAGGTAGCTGTAGTTACTCACATCTTGGGAAAATACAGATTACAGATAAAGATTGTTATACAAACATTTTGCAAATAATGTATTCACTCTTTTGGCCTGCAACATCACATCTGCATTATAGACGCTAGACTGGACCAATGTGCTATAAGTATTTGATGTATTTTCCACAACAGCGGTAATCTAATAGACTATATTATGCTGTTTGACTGTGTAGCTTTCGGATGTTTGATGTTAATGTATGACTGAAGAAGATATATTCTGTATCTCTGTCTCATACTGAAGGATTCCTGGGGCTCAACTTCACCAAGAAGACACAGAGTCATATATCTGCAAGTATTTACTCATAAACATCTGACATCTTCTCTCCAAGAATAACATGTTGCATTTTACATGATGCATGTAATATATTTCCACAAATACAATTAAAGTAGTCTCAAAGAAAGAAGGGAAAAAACAAAATAGTTCTTGAAAACAACACAGATACATAGTGTATCTAGAGCTTAGTCCAGAACATCATTCAATACAACATACTGCCATTTCACACATTGCACACATTAACAACTGTTTCGAGTAGCATTTAGTAATAATAAGTTGCAAAAGAAATGTAGCCAAAGTTAGTCCGAAGATGTTCATTCTGTGAAAGTCTCCAACAGGCAACTCTGGTCAAATACTCGACTTGTTTTCATGGTCAGCTGATTATTAACTTCACTGAAGTTGCAATAAAAATAGAGAAAGAGGAGGAAAAAAAGAAGAGTGGATCACATGCAAAACTCTCCCTTGTCACTTGTTAAGTCTGAAGGGGGGAAAAAAAGAAATGGCGTTTCCACTGGACTCTGTACAAAACAACGAAAAAAAGGACATAATGACCAAGACATTGTTATATTCACAGAGGGAATATTTCAGACCATCTATATCACTGTGGACTTTTTTTTTTTTAATACAGCCCCCCAATGGTAATACATTTAAATTCATGGTGTATGCTCATGATTCTATCAATCTATGTTGATTTGAAAAACCTGATATGTACATGCAATGGGAAGTTATCAAACTATCTGCACTGTAGGATATTGTCTGCTATAAACAAAGACTATAAAATGATTCTGTTTTGCTACGAGGAAATGAAATCATCTTGTTCTCAATGTTTCCTGCAGTTAACGACCTTACTGCAAATGATCAGAGAGTGCGTGTGGTCCTACGTTGATGAATCAAGCTGCAGAACCTGTGCCTGTGTAGATAACATTCGCATGGAAGCAATACAAGTAAATTATAAAACGGCTGCATATATTTAGAGTCCTTTCATACCATTAAAGGTAACCATTGCAGCTGTATTTACCTTCAAAAATATAAAAAAAAGAAAAGAATAAACAGTGTACTGGCATCTCTGAACACTGAACACCTCTCCAGTGTGTGTGTGCTGTTCTTACAATACATGTAGCACCCTCTTGTGGTCATTTCTTATACTATATCTAATGCATTGAATAGTTAAAAGGCTGTGAGTAGAAAGGGTGCCAATACCCACATCACATAAGGAAAATATTTTTTTAAAAAGGGGAATGAAGGCCAAATGTAAGTGTGATGTGCAAGGCACCCAGCCCTAGACAGTGATTGGAAAAAATGTGATAAACAACATTGTGAAAAGTTTCAAGTCAGTGGTGGACAATTCCAAGTCATTCCCTGTCCCTCTACTTCAGTAATACTGTACAAATTTGGAAAAGAAATGAAACTTTATAGCTCAGGAAGTTTTTTTCAATTGGATGTAAACTCCTGGCTGGTATAGGATAGGGATTGTGTTTGGTTATGCCAAAGACACACTGAACTGAGCTGGAATTAGTGCTCTAGACAATAAACATTATGTCCTCATGAGGGAAACCTCGATATTTGGACCGTCATTTGGTTAATTCACCACACACTTAGCACTTTGTGGCCAAAAATGTCTCCACCTTTGTCCTTGAAACTGCTCTCAAGTGGTGTCATTAGCATTTTTGGCGTTGCTCTATGAAAGCGAGGGACATACTGTAGCTAGCTTCAAAATTGTAGCTCTTCATTACAGCTAAATACAAAAGAAGACACATTTTTTCCAAGAGTGTGCAAAGTGTCTGGTGAAGACATGTAGCTTAAATTCACGTTAGCTCCTTAACACCAGCAACCTTTGCCCTGGTCGCCGGCCGCACTGTTACAGAGTCCCTCCTCTTCCTCCAGAGCGGTAAGATTAAGCTCGTCATTCATGGACATCTGGAGAAGATCCAGATCCTTTTTATTGGCAGCCAGCACCTGCTCAGCCAATCGTGTGAAAGTCTTGAAGGGAAACACAGCCACAGGGACACTGTCAGTTATCAAGTCATTTCCTCTCCTTAATATAATTATGACTGCATTGCTTTGATCTTGTTTTTATTGCGTGTGTAGTCATGAAATGTCATGAGTTCCCTCTGAGCAGTGACTCTAAATATCACCTCACCTCTGTTATGTTATGGTTGGTGAAGGCACTTGTCTCAAAGAAGTCCATTCCATAAGCTTTGGCCAGCTGGAGGAGAGATGACAGTGACAACAACAACATTTCACTTTTCTGAGAAAAACAAAATTGTAAATTTTCATGGAAAATATGAGGCAACAGGAGGACACATTAGTCAGGCTTTGTCTATAATCATTTTTTGAGGTTGGCTTTTTCCACTAGGGCTCTTTGTGCTTGTTTACAGACTAGAGACTCATGTCTGACTCAAACAACACCTCAAGCTTCTCGCATTATCCAAACCAACTTTTCTCCCACAAATCATCCCTAAAGATTACAAGGTGCATATTTTTCAAGTAGAATACCATTTAACTCACAGGCTCCTAAATTCCTGCAACTACACTCTTTTGACTTGATTGTTTGTTATGTCACCTTTTAAGTTGTGTCACACATACTCAAACCTGCTCTGAGAAGTCAAAGCTTGTGGCGAACCAAAGCAGAATCCAAAAAGTCCAAACATGTAAGAGCTTCTGTTGAGCTTAAACCATTAGGGTCAGTGACAAATAAGGGTTGGCAAGATGAGCAATTCAAAAATATCTTTAAAAAATATTTTTAAAGGCAGCATCAGATTGGTATAAATGTGTGTATTTGTTGGTTTTATGTCATTTGAAATGACATTTGCACATTTTTTTACCAAAAATAAGACTGAATGCTCCTGAAAATGTCAAATGGTATAACCACAAAAGAATGATAAATATTAAATATTTAATCCACCTACAGTGTATTTAAATTGAAGTGGTTCCTGATTAACATGATTCCCCAGATTAAATGTAATATTAAGAACAATTGTATTCCATTACCTTTATTTAATATAAATAAGTTATAATGTAAGACCATGCTAAACTAGTTGATATGGTGTTTTTATGATTACACCACTTATATATTCTCTCAAAATGGTTTAAAAGCAGAAATTTTATGCTGGGTCCAAAAAAGAATGTGTAAGGTATACATTTATTTTCAAATTTTAACCTCTTTAAATTAGACTAACATACGCTTTGTATCAGCTAGTTGAATAGGTAATTGAGTTAAATGTTGCATTGACCCACCTTGACACCTTGTTCTGTGGCCACCTGCCTCTTATCCACCTCATCTGACTTGTTCCCTACGAGGATCTTCTGGACCTTGTCAGGAGCGTACTGCAGGGGTTTGTCATGTAAATATAAAAGACATTTACCATTAAGGATTAGAAATTAACAACAGAATTAAAGAGAGAGGAAGAGAGAGTGGAAAGAACACAGGAGCAACAGCACTCAGGAAATGAGGCCAAGATTAAAAGTAATTGGGAAGTGTGCCAAGATCAATAGAGTATATATTTGGACAGAGCTCTTTGAGGAAATTAGTCCATAATGAAAAAAATAATAGCATTAAAATCTTCTGGGAAATGACAGGGAAGCATGGCAGACCAAACTGCTTCAAATCAAAGCCAGTAGAAAAAAAGTGACTGCTAGAGGAAAAAATGTGTTCTCTACAATATTTATGGCAACACATTTCAAAAATATGACGACAGGTATTTGAAAATAAAGATGGAACATAATAAGCACAGCATCTGTCAGGCCAAAGCATTTGGTTTTTATTACACCGTGTCGGACATCTGTTCTATTTCAACCTGGGGCTCCTGCTCGGTAAGTGCTTTTGTCGGTTTTGCCCTTTCTGCGATGTGGAGGAAAAATGCCTGTTGATTTTTCCACCATGTCTGATATATCAAACTGTTAAATCCCCCTGATCTCCGTGACTCACCTCGTCCACGTCACTGGCCCACTTCATGATGTGTTGGAACGATCGCTCACTCGTGATATCATACACCAGGAAGATTCCCTGAAGAGTGATAGACAGAGATTTAAAAACCAGATGAGAATGTGTTCATTTTCGGCTTTAGGGAATCTTCCAAAAAAAAAAACATCTCAATTTCTTGAAATTTGTAAAGATGCCATGTGTAGTGCAGTTTTTAAAAAGCAATACAATTTATAACATTAACATAATTCATTGAAGACAAACCAAATGACCAGTTGAAGCCTCTAAAAGTGATGCATTGTACACCATTGACTGGATAAAGAAATCTGCTAAAATGCTTTAAAGCACCAAAAAAAAGGAACAGTGCACTTTTCTTCCAATTTCATTACCAGTTTCTTGGTATAAAAGAAAACTCAATTCCAGCATATTAAACCTCTTCAGCAGCCTAAAGCAAAGAAAAATTATCCTGCAACTCTGGGGGTGGTGGTGGTTTCTTTTTGGAAGCATGGCAAGCAGCAGCATCCTCTAAAAGAGGTCTGAGGGGAATATGGTCTTTAATATGAGACACAACACACAGGTGTGAGATAGGAGGCTAACGGGGATCTCACAAATGAAACCGTCATCGTGCAAATCCATTTACGATGTTATATTGAAGTCCAGGTCATTGAGAGCACCTAAATGGCTCATCAGTAACTGAGATGGTGCCACGCATTAGGCATGAGTTACTCATAAAGCTGTAACAAATTTAATTTCCAGATTAGATATGTTATGCTACCCTGTAATAATAATAACCCAGTGCATTAATGTGTGGAAAATCACTTACAGCTGTAGAGTCAATAGAGGAAATTTAAGACCAACTACCTGTGCTCGTCTGTAGTACTGTTTAGTGATGGTCTGGTACCTTTCCTGGCCTGCAGTGTCCCTGGATAGACCACAAACATATGAACATGCACACACATATGTTAAAGAGATTACAGATTACAATAAATAATAAAACAACCTTAAAGTATTACAGTTACAGCCCCTCTGTCAGAATACATGTGTAATATCTAATAACACAGATAATCCCTCCAATATTGTGTCCAATCCACTATCTTACCATATCTGGATCCGCACTTTGATACCATCTATTACTAGTGTCTTCATTTTGAAGTCCACTCCTGCAACAGACAGAATGATGTGGTTAGAAAACATATTACATTGATAGAGGAGATTTCTCTAAAAACTGCAAGAGCTCAGGCTCAAAGCTCTGAAGAACTCTAACCTCCAAATGATGGGTACACTTCCAACACAGAGAGTGAGTGAAATCAATGAACCCAGCACATCTCCTGCAGTCAAAGGTTTACCAGTATCTTCTGCTGCTTTGTAACATCATAGAGGGGCATTAACTCAACAGGAGTCACATCATCCCTGTATAATCGGCCTGTTAGAAGATTGGGCTAATGATCCGGTGAGCTGAGTCCTTATTTAGGTCTCTGCATCGATCATATGGGAGGTGAAGTAAAGAGAGAAGAAGGGGCGCCGCATAACGCCACAGAGGAGCAGATGAGAAGAAAAAGAAGGAGTGGGGAGGGGTTAATCAAGAAGACGCTCAGGGTTCAGTGATCTCTGATCTATTTCTATCAACAGAGTGTGACATTATTCATAGACAGAAAATTCCACGCAGGACCAATTGTATATTTTGAGTAGGACTCCCACAATTAGACTAATACAGATAATTGTTCACAGAAGTCATTTTGTGCAGATGTTAAGTTGTAATTTTTACATTTTTGTGACAAAAAAATAGAACAAAGTTTTGATTATTTCTACTGAATTTTGTCTTGTGAGAGACGTCTATGTTGAGGATATACTGTAATGTTTTTATACATAATAAAGTGTTCATTATGTATTTATGGACTGCTGTCTGTGAGCCAAATTACCCCTTGGAGACATTAAAGCTTAACACTCTACTCTACCTACAATAATAATAAAAACTTTTAAAGCTTACTTGACTGGAATTCACCCAAAATGCAAAATGCCTTAAAAAAAAAGATTAATTGAAAGGCAGATTTTCTTTATATTTGAATGATTTTCTTCTGTGTCCTTTTTTTTCTTTATTCATGACTGTCTCCTCAGACTAATGCACTGAAGTTGATGAAAAGCGAAACCACAGGCTCCTATAGACCACACTAATCCCTGAGAAATCAATTAACAGTTCATCCCAATTAACCTGACACTCCACCATACCCATGTGTCACTCTCAGGGAAAGAGATACTGACTCCAATCGATTCACATAACAAGAGGAACCGCCATTTGTGATTTTTTTTTTAATAGCTGCATTTCTGCAAGGTTTGAATTCCGACAGACACAAGGAAAAAAGCTGACAGATGTTACTATAGCTGGCCCGGCTAATTTTCCAGACTGAATGTTTGCTGAGAACAAGCCGGAGTCAAGCAAAGGCTATACGGAGGCTGGAGCTCACTGACTCGACAGTGTGAGCGGTGAGACAGTCTTTGCCTTTTGACTAGTGAGCATTCAGACCAAGAGTAAGGGAAAAGGTCAGCATAACAATCAGTGGCTTGCTTTGC
This sequence comes from Scomber colias, assembly GCA_021039105.1. NCBI lineage: Eukaryota > Metazoa > Chordata > Actinopteri > Scombriformes > Scombridae > Scomber > Scomber colias. The sequence continues at coordinate 4,914,774 of JAJDFG010000019.1, read as the reverse complement.
CTGAGGCTTGAGAAGAGAGAGGAGACTAATGAAAGAAGGAGAGGCCGTCTTCCTATATCATTGTCCGTCTATATTAGCACTGCATTACTGTATGCTCCAGTCAGAAGTCATCCATGCAAACAGCTGTGGTTTAAACATCATACATACAGTATATGGACTAATGCATTCTCCAGCAACTAAGTAGATGGATGAAATCAAGGAAATATTCAAATAAATCAAGATGAATACATAGTCAAGTCATAAAGAAGATCAGCCATATGTCTCCCAAACATGGTTTTTGATAATCAATTAATAACTTTGAATCATTGTTTAAATACATTTTAAGAAAAAATGACAAAATTCTCTGATTCCAGCTTCTTAAATGAGAATATTCTCTGGTGTCTTTCATTCAAACTGAATATCTTTGGGTTGTGGACTGTTGATGAGGATAAAACAATACATTTTAGGATGCAGCTTGGTCTCAATCACCAACACCATTTTCTGACTGATTTTATCAACAAAACTACTTCAATCAAAAATGGATATAATCATTAGCCCTGCACGAGTACATTCTGGGTTATATTTGGAGGAACCCAAACGATGCCTCACTCCACACTGCTATCTACAGCCTGTGAGGCAAATAAAATATATGGGCAGCTCCATCTGATTGTTCTGCATTGTTTTATATCAGCCAGGCAAAATGAAACCGTTTTATAGAAGCAGGTGAGGTGCACACCACAGAGCGAACACTGCATGATGAATAGGCACAAAAGATTGATGCTATCCTGAAGGTAAATAAAGGTTAGACGCCATATTACAGGTTTGATATTCTGATTTTTTTTTGGGGGGGGGGGTTCTATTTCTTGGTCCAACCTGCAATACATCAGAGGTCACATCTGCAAAAGAAATTGTGCAGTCATAAATGTCACTGTCTCAGGATAAAGGGCAGAGCATATGCAAAAAATGTTGCATTCAAGAGTAGCTTGGACTCAGTAGTATGGTGCCACTATTTAAATAAAGCAGTTAGACAAGTTTACAAGGTAACAAATATAAATGGAAATCTAAATCTACTATTTAACATGTTTTAATTGTGTTATTATCTTTGTTATTTATCTTTAATATTTGTACCCAGGACTCCCAGTAAGGCTGTGTTGGTACTGAGGGATTATCCAAGTAAAATTGAGTTGTGTCTGTGGGACAAACTGGTACATTTATTGCAAACACACACACACACACACACACACAAAAACATATACACTGGTCCCTGCACTTGCCAAATTTTAAGAATAATCCTGCAAGTAAAGTATAAAGAAATGTTAAAGCCTCAATCATCGGAGGCGAGTTGGACAAAGATTGATTCTACAGCTTCCCCCTCAGACGGATTTGCAACAATGGAGACGGCTCGACGTGCACAATATGAGAGACAGCAGTTAATTTAACATGGCAGCCTTTCACAATCAGCAGACTGAAAGCCATGTAGAAACTAATGGGTACACACCAAAAAATGGACTTGACTAATTACCAGGGTGGCTGTGTTGGACTACGCAGGAAGGATTAGGCGGTGACATGTGTCAGTGTGCAGTAGGTAACGGTGACAGGCTGACTAATGGATGGACGGCTGGATGCTCTGGCACTGACACAAACTCACCGGGGAAAAAGGTCTGTCATCCATGACTATCATTACCAGCAGAGGACAGCCAACAACTGTCAACAGCTGTTGTCTTTGGGTCAGCACAAAAGCGAACATTTCTCTCTAATAATAAACTTGTCATCAGTTCAAGCTGAACAACTGACCTTTGTATTAATTTGCTTTGTGAAATTAAAACATGTACAATAAGTTGTAGTGATTAATTTGCATCAGGATTAGATCAGGTTTGTAGTCAAAAAACACTGGAGTCTATCCAAAAGGACGAGTATGATTCACTTGAGCATGACAATAATTCAGTGCAGATACATCAGTATGGCTGTATATTATAGGGCCAATAAGTAAGAAATAGCCTTACAGAAATGCCAGATATACAGTATGTATTTAGAAACTGTGCTGTCATCACATAGTTTGGCCATCAGACAGCACTGATATTCATTTTTCGTAGCTGTCATATCTCCTGCTCAGCCTTTATCTTTGTCCCAATTCTTAAATTTCTTAAAAAAATGACTTTAAGTGGTCTTTATCAATTATGTTTCTATCAAAATGAATATGTGTGGACATATATATATATATATATATATTATATATATACATATATATATATATATATATATATTTTACATTCTCAAATACTGACACTGGTATCAGGCTCAAAATTCGTTTTTCTTTTAGATTAAAAATGATGTCACAAAACTTTAAAGCAATGGTTTGGCATAGACATACACCTGTTTGCTTTCTTTCCAAGCGTTAGTCTGGCTCTGTCAGGAAGTAATAAACTTAGTCTACCATCACCTCACAAAGTGTACTAATTAATGCTTTATATGTTTGTTCAATGCATTTAAAAAAATGCAAAAATAGTCCAAAAATTTGCTAGACTATATATCTTAGTTTCTTCCTGAAGTCTTGTCATAACACACACACACACACACACACACACAAACATCTACAACTTCCTTTCTATAAATAATGGACAATCTAAAGTAAAGCTTCACATTCCTAGAAAGCCAGGGAAAACTTAAGGCAATGACAACACCATTGATTTCCATGAAAAGTGCTTTTACGAGAGGATAAGCAACTGTAGCAGCTGTGCTCCACGCTTGGGCCCGTTAGACTAATGACCTCGTCTAACACCGCTGGGTTGAGTGCGTGACCAGGTCATCACTGTTACACCACTGGGATCGCCACCACGAGGACAGCTGCTTATTAAGATATGACACAGGGCAGGGCCGGGCTCATATTTTATAGGTGTAGTGACAGCCAGGAGCTCTGAGTCCGGTGGCGAGACCATTGAGGTAACGGGGAGGATGATTAAACTCAGCGGTGTGACTGAATACCATTACTAAATCATCTCTACAGCTGCTCTCTGCCAGAGAAATGTGCGCTCATGGGGCCCAGATAAAAGTCTTAAGAGGAACAGAGGGACCTGCTAAAATGAAATGGGATACCTGGAGTCGTATGTTAGCAGTCGAGTTAAGATCTAAATTCCTGCTGCTCCAATGATTTTTAGACTGCTTTGATTTTTATTGATTTGTATTGAAGGAGGGCTGTGGATGATGCTTTCATTTCTGTGTGAGCTGTAACAAGGGAATCAAGTCATATCCTTTGTTGATCCTAGTCATATGTGCTTCTTTTGTTATCCGACTTCTGTGTATCCCATTTATTTTCAAAAAAGCTTTGCTGGATCAAATCAAAGACCAAAATCTGGGCTTCAATTTGAATGCAGGTCTCGTACAATGGTTTCAACTCGTTGTTTCTTAGGTGAGAAATTTTTTGACACAGTGAATACACGCTCAAACTGTCCTTCAGCTTCTGGAGGAGTCCATTTATAAACTGTACGTGGATAAAATATGAACATTTCACGAAGCCTGTAAGGACTATTTACTCTATCAATGTAAAGGATTTACAGCTGTCACTGAATGATGAAAAGCATTTGATAGCCAGGAGAAGGTCATGTTGAACATGAACGTACAATGTTTCTTGTAGCCAATTATAGTACAGGAAACAAACAGCTCTGGAAACAGTGGAGACCAAATACTACTGTGAACAGTCTCCTAGTGCACAAAGTGAGTCCCATAAAAACATGCTTTTCTGAGTTCTCTAACTTCAACCCCATCAACACCTTTGGGATGAACTGGAGCTGTGGCTGCTAGCCAGGCCTCATCACCCAAGATCAGTGCTCCACCTCACTGATCTTGTGGAAAAACCTGAAAACGGATAGTGTAGTATCACATTAAAGGGGACACAGGTCTATATTTTTTATTCTGGGGCTCTACTGGAATATCTATGCATTGATTATTATTATTATGCTGACTCTTTATCCAGCCCCTCAGTTTAGCCTCTGTCTAAAACCAGCCGTTTAATCTCGTCTCTTTAAGACCTCCCTCCAAAGAAGCCAACTCTGTTCTGATTGGCCAGCTCTGAGAAGCTGCCCCTCAGCAGACCTCTTCCATCTTCAGAGAGAACATCAACAACCCATGAAGCAAACAATAGCAGTGGGATTTCACTCCTTTTTTTCAATATCTATCATGTGGGCAACTAGAATGTGCGACAAACCAACATCAGCTCATTGCCAAGGCAGAAAACACTGTGTTCAGATCAAGCTGAAGCCCTGGGTTTTGACTTACAGTGTGCATCTCTACATACATTAACCTTCAGTTTTGGAACTTTCATCATGTTTAAAATTGATTCTCAACATTATTCATAACACTTCATAAATAACAGAAAATCACAAAAAGCATGATAAGTCCATAACTTCACATATTGGTGCAATATTAGGTTGTCCATATACTGTACCTACATCTAATTAACGTCACAAATTCAAATATTACCCTCAGTATTTGAATTCTTGTGCTTGTGTAACAACATCAGATGTCCATCTCTCTCTGCTAAAAAAGACAGCTTCTTATCCTCTAATGTTTATGGATAAACTTGAGGAGCTTTGCTGAATAAAACCGTCCATGGGTGACAGGTCCCAGTAGTTTTTTGAGATAATTAAGAGCAAAAAAAATGAACAAGTGGACTGGAAAGAGACTTGATGAATAATGAAGCTCCCCAAGAGGGGCACATGGGAGAGAATTTATATCCCTCTGTCACTGTGAAGGTTGGAAATTATTTATTGATCCTCCACAGGGGAGCACTGATGGTGGTCACTCTTCATCTCTCTCTCTCTCTTTCTCTCTCTGCTCTCTCTTTGGACTTTGTTGTGTTTGTTTAGTCTGAGGAGAGGGGTGTGAAATATTGCAAGGGCCATGAAAGACCTCCCACCATGGCTTATAGACACATTCTGCTGCCTCGAACTCTTTCGCTCCAGCATAAATGTCTGGGCTCTGCCACCTGCACCGCCTTAAGAGCCTGGTTTCTGACACATCCAGCTGTGGTTGTGAACACTTGATACAATGCAGCAAAAGTGCAGAAAGCCTGCTAATGTGTTTTTCAATATGCGCAGACTGCCTGAACTTTTCAAAAGAGAAGAAAAAAGCTTATAATGTAATATAATGTGAGACTTAATATGCATCACTCAACTGGGAAGAAGTTTCCTGTAGATTCTATATAGGTGCATGACTTAAAACAGCATACTATAGTCTGCTCGTGGGCAAATATTTTCTCACCACTGACTGGAGCAGATGAAACAACCGAAACATTCGATGGAACAAAGTTAAGTGAGATGAAGCTTGTGTAAAAAGTTGAGTTTGGAACTTCATGCTGCATCTGTAGGGCGTTTGCAGTTTGATTTCAATGAGCACTGGAAAATCATAAAGCCTTTGATTTGGCATTAAAGCTTCCAAGCACTCCAACACACCAGCAGTCCAAAACTAATGTTAATAAATGATGCTAAAAAAATGAATTATTAACAGTACAATGATGTCCTCACTGTTTATCCTGTTAGATCTTTTCGAGCAGTCTGCGAAAACAAACGCCGGCCGCCGCTTTCATGATTCATTACCTTGACCTTATGTGCTCTATTTGTTCACTAAAAAAAAGAGTTATCCATCACAACCAGTAGGAACACACTGACTTTAACTGTACTCACTGGGATGCCTGTATTTTGTCTTCTCCATATTACTGATATTGGCTGCTTCCTCAAATATTGGAGTAAATACTACTATTATGGAGCCGCACAGAGATATATACACACACATACACACACACATCCACATACACAGGGAAGAAAGGCCAGTTACCACACAGTAGAAGAGATAAGGACAACATGAGAAAAAGAGGCACTCCTTATGTCCATCACCTCAAATCAAAGCATGTTAATGTGTCTGTCACAGTCTGCAGTCTCCTAACCACAGAGGTATGTAGATATAAGGCACATTCAAACTATGAGGAACAGGACTGGTTTGGGTTTGCTGAGTCAATACCGTTTTTAGGGATGCAGCTGATCCATAAAAGATATATTTTTAGTTTGCTCTCTATGTTCTGAATGATAGAAGTAGCTAGATCTGTCACAAATCAGCCACGTCACGCAGAATCACAAAATGATATACTTGTGCTATAATTATCCTCCAGAAACTTCAGATGTTAAAAAAAAAAATCTGTTTCCTTGACACTAAGAACACTCTTTGTCTTTTAGTCTTTTTTTTTTTAATCTTTTGAGTAGAGATAAGATTTTGATTGCAATTTCATGCTGTGTTAGGAGGGTGTGATATCAGAGAGTGCAATGAGCTGTCATGCATAACTTAAGAAATAAAGCATATTTCCTCCTACTTTGATCAAGAATCCCCTAAAGCATAAAAAATAAAATAAAGATACCTGGTGGTCCCTGGACTCCAGCTTGGTGGGTAACAGGAACACCTGAGATACAGCTGCCTATCTCCACAAATAAAAGTATGCCTTGGCTGTTATTTTGTATGGCACTTGGCTGAGCTGACAGTGCCAAGTGCTGATAGTTGGTAAACTCATCTACATGGCTGCCAAGTGTTGGCTCTTTCCCTGCAGGGCTTCCCCAAACAATGCAATCATTTCTTTCTTTCTTTTTCCCCCTTCTTCTTTATTCCTCTCGCATGCACTACTCTAATTAAATTAAAAACGGAAAGCCCCCAATCCTAATTCAATCACTGTGGGATTCAGATTCAGAAATTCAGTAGCCACAGAAAAATATAAAATAAAAGGGGAGGGGGGGGGGTGCAAACAGCATCCATAGAAAACGCTAAGAGACCCATTCAGACCATTCAGAGTGCTAATTAACACAAGTGATGATGAGTGAAATCTAAAAATTAACTCCTGGTGGCGGTGCGGAGTCTTACCGATGGTGGAGATGTGAGACGGGTGAAATTCGTTGTCCGTGAATCTGCATAACAAACATGTTTTCCCAACCCCAGAATCTCCGAGAAGCAGGAGTCGGAAGAGCACATCGTACTGCTTAGCCATGGTGTTGAATGTAGTGTTGAATTAAAAAAGCCCCAGTCAACTAGCTCTGCGATGAATGACCGATCCCTCCCCATATGCATCCCATGTCTGCTCAGATGGTCAACATTTAAAGCTTTGCCTGATGCTTCTTTTTTTCTTTTTTTTTTTTTTTTGTTCACTGATGCTGGGTCGGTGGGAAACAAAACAGGGATGCTCCAGCTTCCCAAGGCAGCCTTCAGCTTCCAGTGGGTGCGGTGGACCACTGTCAAGCGAGAGCGAGTGAGAGAAAGTGGCTTCCGGTTGTTGTTTAATGTATAAAATCCTGCACAACCAGAAAATATTTAGATTTTTTTTTTTTTTTTTTTTTTTTTTAGGGAGAGGGTTTTCTTAACCATTCATCGTCATTTACCTCAGCTACCCCACTTCCTGTTTTTTTTTTTTTTTTTTAGCAAATTTTGCTGTTTGTTTCTGCACTGTCACATCATCAATGTGGTTAACAACCCAGGCCTGCATCAAATCATTTAGGGGACACATTTGTTTATAGTAAATTCAATTATTGCAGTTTTATAAAGCAAAATGCACCATGCAAGCACAATGCACACTGAAATAATAATAGCTTTAACTCAAGATCTTTCTACATGATGGGGGGGATTAGGAATCCATGGAAAACAGCATCCCAGAATGGTAGGAAAAAAGGAGGGGGAGAGCACAAAAAGAGATCATTTTAAATGCTCGATCTGTGCACAAATGCAGGCACAAAATGGCATGTAGAACACAGAAAAGCTTGGATCAGCAACTACTATCAAGCAGCTTCAAGAGGTTTATGCTGACGTGTCTGTAGAAATAGAGAAAATGCAGGAAATGCAAACTGATTTCTCTGTGTGCATCACTAAAGTCTCATCGTAGGACTGGCATACTTGCTGATTCCTAGGTCTCTGCACAGTATAAAGAAGCTATGATTTATGGTGTACTATGTGCATTGTACTTCATGGGTACTTGAAAGCACCAGAGGCTCAGCAGGCCCACAAACTAAGCTAATCCAACCATTGAACCCCAGCCACTCCAGCTGCTGCTGTCTGGCAAGTGGTATCACATCATCAAGGCCCAGACCAGCAGGCTCCAGGACAGCTTTTTCTACCAGACCACCAGGCTTATGAACAATGGGGTATTAACAGCCTGCAGCCTGCCTCTGCCTTATGTCTCATACACACACACACACATATACATAAGTATATACAGTACTTATATTTGTACATACACATCAGTATACTATACACACACACACACACACACACACACACACACACACACACACACTTATATAGATAGTAGGACACATACACACTTTGCATACAGTCAGATATAAAAGGTAGGACACGTGCACACTTCACATAGGTCAAAAGGTAGGACACATGCACACTTTACATACAGTCACATATTACAGGTAGGATACGTGCACACTTCACATAGGTCAAAAGGTAGGACACAGGTAGGACACATGCACACTCATGTTTTATACTCTTACTCTTATCTATTACTATTGCTTTTCATTTTAAATATTAGGCTATTGTTTTCCTTTCTGCATTGTGGAAGAGCAAAACATTTTCTCTCTCTCATAGCTGTGTCATTACATGTAAGAACAGAGGACTTTAGCTTGATTTGAGTGATAACCCCACAACCTCTTTCGAGTTTTTACTTTGAAGTTTACCTCACTACTTTTCCGGGACTATCATGCTTTTGTGTTGCTGACTTGACGCAGATTAACGTGAGGAAAAAGTCCTGCTTCTTCGACGTCAGTGACAAAACACCAACGAGAGAACAGGGATGATAAAAGAAAAAAAACTACACACTAACCATGAAGAAGACACGCAATCATAAAGACGCATTTAATTGTAAAAACTGAACGTAAAAACACATTTTTCCCAAGCGGATAGGACTTCTTTGTGAGTGAATGGGAGATGTTTGTTCCCTTGGAGACGCCGTAGCGGGTGTGTGTGCGCGCAGTTTCCGTCGCACTCCAAACCTCCGGCAGGAAGAGAGCAGAGTGTGCAGCGGCAGGCAGTGAGAGGGAGAAAACTACCATAACAAACTAACGGCCTCTCCTTACACACAACCGGTGTCAGTATCATCATCATGGACGGTGTGCCGACGCCCCTGCGGTGCTTCAGAGAGTTCCACTCCGCAGAAATGTTCACGGATGACGGCGTGGAAACGGTGACTTCAGTGGAGCAGGTGAGAGGATTAGCTCCGTTAGGTAATGTGGCTAATGCTAACAGGCTCCTCACTTCAAATGGAGGCTGGAGAAAGTGAAAGGTGCAACGAAACTGTCACACATGAACTTATTCAAACTCATAAAGTTAGGAAAAGGTGTTGAAATTAGCCTGCGTTCATTTGCTGGCAGTGCTTTAGCCAACCTTAATGAGCAAGCTTGAGTTTATAGGGAGCTAGCACGCCCCTTAATACGATTATATTTAATTTAATTGAGCTAAAAGGCGTTAAATTACACTAAAGCTTGATACGACGCAGCCCACGTTAATTGAATGTGCATGTTAAAGGACAATTTCCAAATTTTATAGATAGACAGATGGATAGTTTATTTAAACTTCAGAGGAAATTGCTTTGTTTACAGCAGATACATCCACACTTAAGACAACTGTACTATGGGGGGAAAAAACTTATTATTAAAAATCCCCCAAAGCTGTAGTAATAAAACAAATATATGTGTGTATGTATATACACAGGACTGTGGATCCCCCATCACTTACATTATAAGTGCATTATGAAGGGATATGCTAGTGGCCAGTATGAACAGAAGGAATGATTACAGCAAGATAAACCTATTTGAATGTTCATTTGAGTAGCAGGCTTAAAAAATAGTGAACACGCCCTTTACAGAGATCATACCACTTAAATTCCATACAGGCTCTTCGTAACCAGTGGTGGAAAGTATATTTACTCATGTACTGAAGTTAAATTTATAGTTTTAAAATAGGCACTTGCACTTTTCTTGAGTATTTTCATTTTATGCTACTTTGTATTTCGACTCTACAATTTGAAGGGAAATGTTATACTTGTTTCTACATTTATTTTAGATTGAAAACTATATAATGTAAACTATATAATATACGATAAGCTCACAAAATATAAACATTGTTGAAGATGTCTTTAGTTCCTGTACCTGTCGCGATAATTACATTATCAACTTATCGTACGTTAAATGGACACAACCACAATCATTTTTGCTGACTTGATTTTTCCCATTATGTTTACATAAAAGTGTCACCAACATTTTAGCCAACATGATGCCAGAATAAACAGCACAACTTTTAGTGTGTGGTCTGTTTGAGGCCAATAATAAGTCTGCTGAATCAGCAGGTTTCACTATTTTGATTAGTCCAGTTTTCACCAACCACCAGTAAGGAGTACACAGCACCTTAGAGAACATGAAACAGGCCATTCAGCGCTTGTTTTTTAATATCATGTAGCAAGCTGTGACAACAAAAAACTCATTATACTCTGAGGGAACACTAACCCACTAACATGGAAAACCACTAACCTGGAAAAAGTTGTAAACAGCATTGAGTGAACGCTACGTGTCGCTCCTTTTCAACAACAGTTTGTTTTCTGAATTAAAACGGCGCCCATACTCTCAAACTGTGCTCCCTGAGGAGTTACAGCTAAATACTACCCCCTACTGTCATAGAAGAATACACCAGGACATTAAATGTACCACCTGAACACATTAGTTTTTGTTTTCATTTTAAAGACAAACAGAAAAGGACTCGTGTATGAATTATTAACCTCTTAAAATCTCTTTTTTTGTGAACATCACACTTGCCCTGACATAAAAATGGCTCCTTACATTTTTAGAGAAAAACCCTCCACTCTCACTATTTGCTGAAGGTGTAGGACTATGTATGTAGGCTGCAGGTATGGTGTAGGCGGATAAGGTGAAGCTAGGCGTCCTGGCTCTTCCCAAATATGCAAGCATTATAATTATTTGAACTGGCGTTACCACGTTAACCCCAACTGTGGCATAAAAAGGTCTTAAAATGACAATAATATTGTTTATCGCGATTATTTCTGGAAACAATATATCATCCAATAAAAGTAGTTATTGTGACAGGCCAAACTGTGGCTCCTTGTCATGTTAGAAATGCTTGAGCTGTTAGCAGAGAAGAGATAAAATGTTCATATATTTTACAATAAAAAGTAAGTTTAGAGAAAAGTCTACACAAATCATCAAACGTTGTGTGGTGGAACTGGCGTTACCACGTTAACCCCAACTGTGGCATAAAAAGGTCTTAAAATTAAGTGAATTATCCTGACTGATATTTGATGAATTTGCTGGACCAATACGTAGTCTTAGCTGGTAATCACAAATATCCTGAATGATCATATAAGATTATATTGCACATTAAACTACATTGACATTTTGAAAACAGTAATGTAAATGATAGTTAAAAAAGTAATTTGCATCTATCAGCTGTTAAGTTGCTCATACAATGCACCACAGAAGTGCCAGAGAGAAGTTGAAGGTAAATGTTAGAATGTTGTTATGTATGTATGTTATGAATATGGACTTTGAAAAGCAAGTGTTGGTCACTGTGGTTGATTATAGCTGCAACTTTTAGGTAGTTTTCTAGTCTGTTTTTGGCTGCACATTTAACTAAATCAAAACCACAAGTTATTCTGTCTAAAACAGTTTAACATGACCCAAAAATAAAGTTAGACTACCTCCTATGAATGCTCAAATTCTCTTCTGGCTAATTTTAAAGTGTGAAGACAGAAATATGACATGTGGTGACGTTCAGAGGTTTTGTGTAATTCCATGCTGTGACTGAATCAGGCTGTTTATCTTTATTAGTGAACCATTGTGTCCTTTGTGTTTGTGTTCATCATGTTTTGGATGTCTTCCATCCCAAATGAGCTAATATACACTGAGTCATTCTGCACCTCCAGTTCTTCTTTCACTATGTTTACATGCAGGTATAATAATGACTAATGGCTGATGAAAGGTTGTCATGGTGGTGGATATGTTTTCATCCTATTAAGCTGACTGTCTGTCTTCTCTTTTTTTATCTAGAAAAAAGTGGAACGCACCATTGAAGAAGTCGTCAGTGTTTACAAGCAAATACACAGTTTACCACAGTAAGTATTCATAGTGTCTGAACAGTTTATGTCTGGGCAGGTTTGTCATATTCACATCATTACAACACACAGCTAACACAATTACAGTTTAAAAAAATCAAATTATGTATGACATGTATTTCTAAATGACTAATGAGATATAAACTAGCTGTAAAATGTAATGAAATAGCAATAAATTACACAATTATTACTCTTTAAAGAGCTGCCTAAGATAGGGCTTGTTTTATATTTTAAATCAAATCATAAATTGACTAAATATTGCATTGTTTTAAATGTATCTAGAGTTTATCGCCAATATTAGTTTGTAAGAGAGGAATGCACCAGTAGTTTCACTGAGAAAAGTCATGCAGTCAAAACTCGTTTATGTGAAGAAGATTTAATGAACTTGTGACATGTGACATAGATATCAGTACAGTGATCATGTGACACTGGTGCATGAAATCAGCCTGACTTCATCTCAGTATGTCATAAAAGGAGAGCTGCAATGAATAAACGATACTCAAGTGACATAAAATGAATCAGTAGAGATGTGTTAATCGTCTTTACATCACAGTCAATTGGTTTTTGAGTGTTGACCGGATAAAACAAGACATTTGATGACTGTAATTTATTAAAAAACAATTAAAAGGCTGATAATGAAGATGACAGGCACTGATAAATAGGTCAGATATTGTGCAGCCATAGTAATGAGCATCATAATGTTGGATGCATCTACTGTGATTATGACACATTTCCAAGAAGGCTGCTCATTGGTTGTTTTATTATCACCAACCTGTGCCTGTTTGTTAATAGAGATAACTGCGCAGTGATGTATGATGGTTATTTAAATGATGCCATGATCAGCCCACATACTTTGCTCCCGCTATCAGCTGTTATCATTCCTCCCTTTTAATAGGGTGACTCATCCCATTTCTATGACAACAGCTCGGACCTGAATGTCAGCGGCACTGCATCCATTGGGAATTTCTTTTTTTTTTTTTTTTTCAGTTTATGATACTACAAGAAGCATAATTGTGTTAATGAGCAAAGGTCATGTGATTAGAAGTGTTATCTGTTGTCTGTAGAGGAGCAACGGTTCAATTGTAACTTTTGGACAGATGTTAATAACTGAGATGAGACTATCCAGGTGATGTTTGTTTTTTAGTGACTCCAGGCTTTGGTCATTCTGTGGCCTGTGTGTTATCATTATAGCAGTTGTAATCAGATATGCACTGGTGTATACTTTCAAACATGACACTGAATGATATGTAAGATTTTGCCAGTCAACAAGTGCTGGTGTGAAACAGGTGCCATCTTTGCTGACTCACCCAAAAGTTGGCTGGACAGCAAAGTGAGCTTTGTATTAAATCTCTTGGAGTCCTTTAAGGTGCTTCTAGCCAGGAACTAGGATCTATATAGAATTTATAAATACTCAAGGTCAGTGGATTTCAAACTTACTCATGTCAAGGACCCTCGAACAGACACAAATTAGATCATGGACCCCCATTTATTTAGATTTTTGCTTTTAGGGTTACAGATAGTGAATGAAACTTATGACCATAATAGTCACACATCCTGTCACTGTGTTACTTATAGATGGAATTAGAGTAAAAATAAATGGTTCCCCTTTTTTGCTGGAGACCCCCCTGGAACCACCTGAGGTTACCTGGACCCCACTTTGAGAAACTCTGCTCTAGATAGGGCAAGCACTTTCTTAAATTTTCTTCTTGAGTTTTTCATTCAATTCATTTAAATACATGTTGAACTTAAACACATGGATATTACAGCAGGTGTAAGTGGGCTGTTTTATTAATAATACATTAATTTTCTTCATGCGCTCGCTCTGCCTTTTGGTGACTGTACTATCAGAGCTGCAGGCAAGATTTTGGAAATATTGGAGTCAGGAATCCAACTTTCCCCCATCGCAACCCAACCTAGAAACCACTGACTGTATATAAAGTCCATGCTAGAAACCAAATTCATTTCATATTCATTCAGCTTTCCATTTATGTAAATTCTGTCTCGCTGCATGATGGTCACATTGCCAAGAATTTAAATTGAGTGGAGAAAATCCCTTCATCTTATTTTAACTTTTCTGTTGTTGTTGTTGGCTTAAACCTTTAAAAACCCACCATGTGTCATTTCTGTGTGCCTTACACTCTAGGCTCAAATATATGAGACTTATACTAATAAGGCTTTTTAAAACTACTGTAATGGATTAGTGATGAAAATGATCCAGCGACTCTTTTTATAATGTTTCAGTTATTTTTCAGAGAAAAAAAAAAGACAATGTAATAAATTGAATGTCTATTTCTTGGCAGGAGAAGATAACATGGCATCACTTTGTACTGCGTTCTGATGTTTTATAGACTTATTGATTAATAAAAAATACAAAAAATAAATATCGGCACAATAATTGAATATCAAAACACAATCTCTGCCAAAAATTCACTTACGATTGTACTAGTAATATATCAGAGCTGTATATTCTGTTAGCTTTGCTCATCTTGAGATTTAGATGACTTGCGTGCTCGTTCAACATTTCAACAGCTGGGTCATCTGGCTTTTAGCCGCCCCTCACCTCTCCTGTGCCTCTCCTCCGACCGCTGCTGCATTACAGAACGACTGCTATGAAAACCTCTGGCAGCGATCTGTGACTAACCCCGTGTAGGAAGAGCATTATCACAATGGTGGTGGCGCTTGCCGCATGAAAAGGGCAGGCAATAATAGGAGAGGGTGGGCGGCGAAGAAGGTGGGGAGTGTCAGCTGTCTTTGACTCACTGACACACATACTGTCCAGTGTGTGTGTGTGTGTGTTAGGTGTGTGTGTGTGTGTTAGGTGTGTTTCAGATGCAGATCAAAGTTGCACCGGTGTTCCTGTGGCACACACATGCACATTGACACTCTTAGTCGTTTTTAACTAGACAGACTTTGATAAGTGAAAGGAATAAATTAGTTCAAAGTTTCTAAAGATGGTGGATGAAGAATTCAGAAGAAAATGCTGCAGGCGAGCCCGCACACGTAAAATAAAATCAATAAAATAAAAGATGATGCTGCTGCCTTTTGAGCCGCAGCATCATCTTTAATTTTTAGTTTCTTTCAGATTTATTTCTTGTTTTATTTATTTAAAAAACGTCTACAGATACATTCCTGGATTTTCTGTTTTTAATGAAAATGAAAATTTAAAGCCTCATATGTGCCAGCTGATAATTTGAAACATCATTTTCATTTTGTACTATCAGGAGTGTTCCAACCTAATGCTAGCAGGCATGGTAACAGTTGATATTCAAAGCAGCAAGAACAAATGCACGACTGTGTCAGCTGAGCCTTCAATAAGTTCACATACAAAGTTGCTTTTCAGTCATATGTCTCTATGTGAGCATTAACATCTGAGCTGCTGCTGCTGGCTTCTAACTGATCCTTCTGTCTCTGTGTTTGTTTCTTCAGGCCAACCTTGTTGCGGGAACAACACTACCAATATCTCAAAAAGGGCTTACGTCACTTATCAGATGCTTATGAGGTACAGTATCACACTTCTGGTGACACAAATGTATAAACCTGTTGACACACACACACACACACACACACACATGGATCAGCTACAACATTAAAACCACCTGCCTAATATCGTGTAGGTTGACCTCACGCTGCCAAAACAGCTCCGCCCTGTCGACAAGACCTCTGAAAGTGTCCTGTGGTGTCTGCACGTCACCTGACCTGCACTTTTGGAGATGTCACTGACTGATCACGTTTTGGTTTTAATGTAGTTGTTGCTCGGTGTACAGCTTTAGGTTGCAGTAGCTCCTGTGAGTCAGTAAAGCTAGCATTGACCTGAAGGACAGTTTCTCATTGTTTTTACTTTGCTCTAAAATATGTGCTCGCCTGCTCTCGGGAAGGTCGCCTCTCTTGTTTTTTTTTTTTTTTGTGTGTGCGTGTGAACTATTCTTTCCTCTCGCCAGAAAATCCTTTTTTTGTCCTCTCCACCTCCAGCTCCAACCAATTTAACTTCAGCCTTCAATATTTCAGCGGTGCTTCCTTTTGAAGCCGCAAAAGCAGATTGACAACAAAGTGCAGTGACAGTGTGATGTTTTTTTTTGTTTTTTTTA
Source organism: Scomber colias (assembly GCA_021039105.1). Taxonomy (NCBI): domain Eukaryota; kingdom Metazoa; phylum Chordata; class Actinopteri; order Scombriformes; family Scombridae; genus Scomber; species Scomber colias. The sequence goes on along the minus strand of JAJDFG010000019.1, from coordinate 4,898,559 downwards.
ATATATGTTGAATAAAAGATCAGAGCAGTGGGAATTAGAAGCTGAGTTATTATGTTATATAACAAAACCAGCACAGATGTCTATATTAAAAACATCATCATATATTTACACACCATTGAAAATAAGTGGTGTGGTATTTTTCTCATGCGTCTCAGCTCAGCCTTTCCTCTGTCTGTCTATTTGACTTATTTTCCCCTCTGTCTCTGCGTCTAACTGATCCCACTATCTCATTTATTGCTATAATGGGTCATCTGATCATGTGATGTATGTGCCGGGTTTGTCTCTCTTGTGTGCGAGCAGTGTCTGGACGCCAGTAGACCGTGGCTTTGCTTCTGGATTCTTCACAGTCTGGAGTTACTAGAGGAGCCCATTCCTACTACCGTCGCCTCCGAGTGAGTCACACACACACATACAAAATGCACACCGACTCATGCTCCACCACTAGTCTACTACCAGAGGGCAGAGACGGAACCAAATAAAAACCTGTGCCATGCCAAGGACTTTCTTTATTACTCTTCTATATTTCTCATGATTACTACAGTAGCTGCTGCAGTGCAGAAACATTGATAGATGATGAGAGATGTGGAGGGAGGCTGTAGTCTTATTCCAACAATTATAGTAGTTGTTGTTTATATAGTGTTGTGCGAATTCAAGTGCAGAGCCCAGATTGATTTAAATGGAACTAAAAAATCCACTTAGGTAGTGAAACATTTGTCAAAAAAACTCCCAATAGACAAAAAAAGTTGTTTTTCTCTAATCATCCAACACAAAAGTCATCACAGAGAGAGAGAGAGAGAGGAGATTTTAAATAATAAGCAATAAAACGTGTAATGCCACTGCTTATTTCTCCAGTGCAGTATGATACGAGTCACAGCTGCGTTGTTAAATCATTTATTGCCCTTGTAGTTTGCATAATTACACTTAATCTTAATTTGTACTGTAGTCATGGAGACAACACCCACAATAAAATGAGTGTTTTTTTCCCCCCTGAAACCATCAACACAAGTAATTGTGATAGACAACAACGATGATGGTATTGAGCAGAAAGGGCAGGTAACATTTAAACTGGGCTGCTTTGTATCGTCACCAAAGCTCCAAAGCAAGTAGCACCGCCAGGCTGCCAGCCCACGCTCTCATTATTACTGAGAGGCTTGCCAACACACCGGCTGGCACTGCCCTGTGCTATTGTGATGCCCTCGTGCTCACTCACACACACACACACACACACACACACACACACACATGCACAAAACACACAGGCCCCCCGTTCAAGGTTTTGTAACAATGCAACCTACAACAGATTGCTTTCTCTGCTGCCTCATGAAACGTACACTGTTCTCAGGTCATAGCTAGGTTTCCCTTCCAACTCACTTGGCTCAAGGCATCCTCGCAGTTTTGTGATTTTTCTCTCCATGGCCGGAGGATGAACAGGGCATTTGTGAGGGTGGCAGCTTGGAGCACAGAGGCTGGAAAGAAAAGGAAACTGTGGTCAGGACGGTCCGTGCCCGATGCCACGTCAGCTTGCAGGGACGGTGCCAGCCGCGCTTGCTTTGCAGTGTTTTTTTTGGGGGGCGATGCAGAATTAAAGCTCTGATGCTCTGCTGGATTTCAGACGTAGTTTTTTGCGTATAAAAGTGTTGCAGTATGTTTTTTAATCTTAAATCTGCAGTGCGGAAGTTTTACCTATAAATGAGCGTCTGTTACAGTCAGGCTCTTGCCAAATGAGTCCACATAATGCTGATGAAGCTTATCACTGCCAGACACATCCATCTCTATTCCACTGTACACATAGTTTTTCACACACAGAGTCAGTGGAGACTCTCCTGCGCTGGAGTGCACATCTGTGATGGAAAATAAACTACAAATAGATAACTACCTCATCTGACAACTGGAGCAGTTTTTTGTTGGTACTTAAAATGACTCAGTATTCCAGAAGGGGGAGACAAAAGTCCCACACTTCAACTTTAATGGAAAGTTTGCTGTGCTTGCTTGTGCTTTTTCTCCTGATCTTTTGTCATAGACCCAATGAAACATATTCACACTGAACTCAGTACAACCTGTTTAGAAACCGAGCAGTTAAAGGGGGCTAGTGAAAGAGAACAGAGGATTACTCAAACAGTAACTGCTTTAATCCATCATTCAACTGTTGTCTTCAATTCAACTATAAATCATCTTGTATAATTCTTTAACCAGCATTTTATAGTCAAGAGCATGAACTGATTTGTTGAAAGTATGGTGGGCTGATAATTGCATTTTATTCTTTAACAGACAGATTATAGCCTGAACCAAACAATCAGGATACATGAGCAGAGCTGTGGGAGGCAGGATTTCCAATATACATAAACCCACTTCACTGGTGATTGTTTGGATAATGAGAAGAATTCTTCAAGCAGAATACCACTCACTGTATTATTGTTTTATACCACTGTAAAGTTTACATATTTAACCCATACATCTCCACTGGTTAAAGTTACATAATCAGTGGAGATGCAGTAAAAAATATGGGAGAAACATTTACTTTTTGTCGTCTGATATTTCAGTATGAGTACAGAAAGTTTCCCCCTGCTAATTTTGGGTTCTGTCTTAAAATACAACTCATATCATTTTTGCTCATACCTCCTGGTCTTTTCTCTCCAGTGTGTGTCAATTCTTGGCTCGCTGTCAGAGCCCAACAGGAGGTTTCGCCGGCGGACCGGCTCAGCACGCCCACCTCGCACCCACCTATGCTGCTGTCAACGCCCTCTGCATCATCGGCACAGAGGAAGCCTATAACATTATAGACAGGTACTGCCATGGTTACACAAGCTCTATTTTACCTACTGATTCTCCTCATAAAATCAACCATGAAGGCAATAAATAGACCAGTATGAGGCAGAAGTTCCATCCACACACAGCTTAAGAGTGGCCATATACATGTGAATAAAACCATAAGGCAGAGGTCATAGGTCATAGATGGCTATAAACATCCCACTTTATTATGTGACCCAGAAATGTGTTAAATACCGTATGTGACTATGAAGCAGATTTAGGTAAAACCCAAAAGAATGCAGTCAATTACATAAGCTTAAAAGACCAACTATTACCATGATGGTATGATATCACCTTATTAAAGTGCATCCTCACTACATAGTACTATGTAAAAAGACATAAAAAATGTCATCAGCACTGTTAAAGGTTTAGAAAAGGACATTTTATATCAGATGCATGCACAATTTAATGACATCATGCTCAGCGATTTCAGGCTAACAGTTAAGATGTACACCGTGAATTCACTAGTCAGCATTGCACCAGTTATCAAAGGTCACAAGTTTTTCATATCGTAAATCACGTCAGATGCTAAGATCAGTACTTTGACATGGTGATGTTTGGCGGAGAGACAGAACTCTGAGTCACAGGATGTACTATAAATACAGCAGCTGAATATGTGCAGTCACATAGAGGATATCAGTGTTTTTGTACTGAAGTCACAGCCTTAGTGATAGAAGCTTCAGATTATATGGAAAATCTAAAACAAGAGCTTTTCCCATTGATGTTGTATAATTAATTTTTTGCAGTACTACACTACAAGAATATGAGAAATATACTGATGGTGTTATTTAACTTATTTAACCCCCTCCATTCCCCACTCTCCATCTCTGCCTCATCTCTTATCACCTTATCCTTACTCCCTCTATATCCACACCACCTTACATCTCCTCCCTCTCCTTCTAATCGCCTCATCTACCCTTCTCCTCCTGCGCTTATCTTCTCCAGGGAGAAGCTGTTAGATTTCCTATGGTCAGTGAAGCAGCCAGATGGCTCCTTTGTGATGCACATCGGAGGGGAGGTGGATGTCAGGTGAGAGCTTGGGGAGGATGACACTTCCTAACCCTAACCCTTACATCACAAACAGTGAAAAACACAAATGAGAGCAAATGTAATATCTGACAGTGTTGTTCATTCATGTGTGTTGTTTATCTCAATGTTAGAGCTACATTTGCACATTTGGGTCTTTCCACTATATTTGTAGGACATTTTAAAAAGCATGTCTCCCTTTTTGTATTTTTAAAGCTCTTCTGTCTCCCTTGGGTGTTGATAGAGAAGAAGAGAAATACCCGCACAGACATAAGAGTGGAGCTTTCTTTATGTGTGTGTGTGTGTGTGTGTGTGTGTGTGTGTGTGTGTGTGTGTGTGTGATTCTTCTCTCTTTGAATCTGCTAAGACAGTGGGTTTTTCTTTTTTTTTTTAATAAGGACCTTTGAGGTATCGTCTTCTGTTTCAACAAAGAGCCTTAAAAGTCAAAGTTACTCTTTCACTCTCAAAGGAGGCTGTTATCTGTTGCCCGCCAATTAATGTTCAGCTGTCGCTATGTATTATTTAAACTGACTTTTTCTCTCAGGCCGTAAAAAGCACATATCTCCACAATGTCAACTTTTCAGGAACGAAGAGAAAGCAGCCTTGTTTTAATTGAGAGGGATAATCTAGTTTTATTAGCAGGTTTTAGAGGAAGGAGAATTGTATTGTTTAGTCCATCTGAAAGCTTGAATTGAGATGTTTCCCCTGGATAGAAAACAATAAGCAAATCAGTTTCTCACATATCCTCCTTTGTTTGCATTTCATGTTGAGATCTTGAATGATTCAATAAGCCCTCCACTTTCATTATGAGCTCTCTGGTTTCACTAAACAGCTACATTAGGAAGAGAAAATGAATGAATCAATTAGTAAAAACAACACTGTTCTTTCTGTGTACTCCACATGGAACCTATTTAAATTACTCACTTACTAAAATGATTTTGTCCAGTAAGTGAGTCTGATAGAATTGGGGGTGGAATGACGTCTCGTGTCTAATGTGAATTAAAGTGACACAAGTGTTATTTTGTCCTCATATTATAACATAGAAACCCCTGAAGAGACCAGAACCAACAAGGATTTTGTCCTCCTAACAAGTCCTTTATTATTAAATGAATTTATCCAGTGTACATTATTCTGGAACAAGTGTGCAACTGTGGTTTTGATCTGTGGAGAGCAGCAGACATGAAGCATGCTCTGGGAAGTGTTCCCATATTTACACTCCAAAATAATCTACACCCTCCATGTTCTCAGTGATGACAGAAAATGCAAACACAACAGTTTGGACATTTATTTAATTGTTTAGTCGACAAAAAGTTAACAAGCAACTATTTTGGTAATAAATAAATAAACTTGTTGAGTTTTGATAGGCCAAAACAATAGATTTAAAGAAGTCACTGTGGAAGTTTAGAGATTATAATTTCTCATCAGTAGATTAATCTGTACTTAAATGAATTATACGTGAGCTCTACTCATGATCATGATCATTATCATTTAATTGTTGTTTCTGGAGCCCATGATAATAAAAAAGCTCGATTTACAGTCACCTTATCTTTGAATTCCTGATAAATCATTAACTCTGAAAGCTTCACAGACTCCTCACAGCTGAGAAAGGTCACCTAGGTCCACCTGAAACAATGCCACGGCACAAACAGCAGGTTAACAGCTGTTTATATTTGGTCTGGTGGTGGTCTAAAAGAAATACAATGCGTTGTATAATGTGTTAGTGTAGGAAGAGCAGGGCTTCCTGTTCAGCCGCTGTTGATCTATATCAGTCTGTGTTTTTTTTATAGGAGCGCGTACTGTGCAGCGTCTGTAGCATCGCTCACAAACATCCTCACACCCAAACTGTTCGAGGACACAACTAACTGGATCCTCAGGTACAACCTGAATGTGGACACCATTTTTTTTGTTCACCAGTTTCTCCATCAATCACAAACTTATCAACTGCTACTCTCAATCCAGGAAAGTTGTTTTACGTGATTGTTTTTTTTTATGTGTGTGTGTGTGTGTGTGTGTGTGTGTGTGTGCGCGCAGGTGTCAGAACTGGGAGGGCGGTCTGAGCGGAGTGCCAGGTCTGGAGGCCCACGGCGGCTACACTTTCTGTGGCACGGCCGCCCTCGTCATCCTAGGAAAAGAACACATGCTGGATCTCAAAGCCTTGCTGGTGAGACACTCCACCATAGAGATGCATTACAAAAAAATATGACACGTTTAACCTCTGCACAGCATAACCCTCAGATACCACTTACTTGGCTCCGGTTAAAAAAAGATGTTATCAGTATCCGTCACAACAGAGCCTTTGTGCTGAAGCAATATCCCTTCAGAGGCTGCTGCGAAGGGCCAAGCAGAAACACACGACTGCGATAAAATAAGAAGACAGTGTTACAACCCACAGAGAGATTTTAATAATAAAACAGCTGATAATGTCTTCTGAAGACCTGGTTCGGTTTGAAATATTACACGAGAGGCACCTGAGATCTATTTCCTCATACAACATTTCCTTTATTTGTAGCTGGAGCTTGATATTCTTTTATTTGAGTCGCTCATGTTATCACCATGCTCTCCACATACAGTAACATGGTGTTATAACCTTGGGGACTTGTCCATCTCTGTAGGGGAATTCTCTTGTCGTTTGCCTGCTTTCAGAGAAGTAAGAGGTCAGATTCAGCTGTAGAAGAGCAGCCATGGTGCTGTTAGTGTGGACAGAGTTTTAGTATTTTTGCTTAAGGGAACAGATGCTTACTGACACACAGCTTGAGGTCATCCAGGAAAGGGAAAAAAAAAGGAGATAGTGTGTCAGTCTGCAGCAAACAAGGAACACAGCCAGAGCTCAGAGTCGGTTGTGTGCTTTGTTTGTTTTTAGTAATGTTTACAGTCATCATTCAGGGAGAATCGTTTAAAATTCAAAAAGTCAAGGATGCAAAGTGCTATCTCAGCAACCGTCGCCACACTTTAGCACATATTCAAATCCTGTTCAAAATTTGCATACAACCAGTCAAAAAAACCCACCCAGCCACTGTACAGCTCAAGTGTCCCGTGTCGACATCACCCTGGAAACCCCCCCACCCCCCAAACATATGGATTTCTGTCTCTGCGCCTGAACCTGGGTGTCAGAGGAGCCCGAGGTGCCAGCTGGGGCCGAGACGAGTCTTTGGTGTTTCAAAGGTTGAAAGTCAACACCAGGTCCAGAATATTTACGGCAGTGTGACTCACCTGCTGGATCTGCTCTGCACAACACTGTCATCACTGCACAGGCACAGACCACTAAATGTCAGAGCAGTAAACACCCAGAGGCTCACACTCTTTAATGTTGTCATTAGATTAGGTAGAACAGTTTTTATAAAAATAGATGAATTGTTTTTTTGTCAGTAGCAAAAAAAAAAAAGTATCAGATCTGCTGGTTTCAGCTTGTTGAATGTGAAGATTTTCTACTTTTCAATTTTTTTAACTTTCTAAATGAATGTATGTTTATTCTCAACTGCAGTTTGGACAAAAAGTGACAGTTTATGATGTCACACTGGGCTCTGGGATGTGTTTGTAACTATTTTCAACTATTTTTAGATAAAATGATGAATGAACTGACACTAAAAATCTAAAAAAAAAACCCAAAAAAAATGTATTTTCAGAATAATTTTATTTATTCCTATTATTCTGACCTGCTTGTGTCACAAGAAGAGGAGGTGTATGTGTAGAGGCATTTCTGTGTTTCCTCAGAATGATGCAGTGTGGGATTGGCCGTGAACTAAAATAGCTTTTATGAAGTCGTCCTTCATGAGGTGATGTTAGTATGAGTCACGCTGGATGAAAACCAGCCCAGCTTCATCCCTGAAAGAATGAAATAATAATAATGACGATGGCTAAGATTGTAGTGAGAACAATCAACAGTGTAGTGATGAGTTCTTTTAATAGGAATTTGAGTACAAGGCTGCAAAAAATCCCAAATGAAGCGTTTAAAAGAGTTAAATGTCAGCGTGAGGCGTTATGATGCAAATGTCTAACTGTCATTAATTATTAACGTGTATCAACGGCAGCTGCTTCGCTTGAGTGTGAAAAAACGACATTTCAGAGGACAATTTAACACATCACCTGTCAAGTGTAGAGAAAGGGGAAGCAGCACAGCCCAGCCAATCATTAACCAGTCTGCTCAGTAGGCATGAAGAATTTACGACTTAGATTATTGATAAAAGATAAAAATGTTTTTATTTCCCTATTATATGAAAATGAAAGGATGTAGACACCCCGCTAACATTATAAAGGTATTAACTGTCAAAATGAGTGAAGGTTGGAGTCATCATTTAAAAAATCTACATTAAATATGATGCATGTTTATCATGTTTGTTTATTTTGTCCTAAATGTATCAACTCTGCAGAAACTGGCATTAGTCAAAAGAGTAAATCCCGTTCCAGCCTCAAGCACCCACACATCTTTTTACCCTCCTCAACTTTTCTTTTTTTTCCTCTCCCTTCTTCTTCTTCTTTTCTCTTCTTCACTGTCTGAAATGAATAGCGAGAATTCAAGTTAATAAGCTAAACACCGTCCAGCCTCTTCCTCCACAGACAGACTAAACACCCCAGCTGGTATTAAACCCCCCTAATATTCCATAATTACTCAATCCAAGCTGCACACACTGAAATGGGCAACAATTAGTGGTTTCCATGGCAATGATACAGCCAAAAAAAAAAAAAAAATCCTTTCCATTTAGAAAATATTAATACACCACTCTCCTCTGGTACTGTGTGATACCCTGAGGGATTCCAGACACACACACACACACACACACACACACACACACACACACACATTAAAACATGTTGGAGTGAGGGGTGTTTAATGTGTTTTTGGTGTGTCATCCTCAGCGGTGGGTGGTCAGCAGACAGATGCGCTTCGAGGGAGGTTTCCAGGGCCGCTGCAATAAACTGGTGGATGGCTGCTACTCTTTCTGGCAGGCTGGACTCCTGCCTCTACTCCACAGAGCCTTATACCAAGAAGGTACTCCACATTTAAAGTCTCATCGTTACTGCTTCCACCTTTTAAAGAATAGTGACGATATCAGAGAATAACCACATGCAGAGAAATGGTTTCACTTCCAGCACATAACCAATGAGAAAAAAGTAACAACTATCAGCAGGTCATAAGTGTCTTAAGTGTATGAAGTTTTCAGAGCATCACAGCTAGGGTTTGAGTTATGCTTTTTCCTGTGCTGGGTAGTGTTTCCTCCCCATCAGGTCTACTGCACTGAATGAATGTTTGGTACACCCTGATATGAAGTAGGAGAGAATAAATATAGACTCATCTTTTTAGTTTTTTACCATTTGTTTATCCAAAAGCCTCACAGCTCATTTTAAATGGGAAGGACAGCTTAGCCTAGCTTTAAACTGAATCTCACAAGTAGATTTTAAAGTGTTTTCTGCTGCAAGAAGACTCTGGTGATTACAATGCAAAGTGAAGAAAGTCTTGTTGTAGTGAGCACAGCCCATGCAATAGAGAGTAAATGGAAAATGAGGGATTGAGGAGAAGTTGCTGATAATGTGCACGAGTGTTTGAATTAGTGAATGTACGCATTAGAAATAAAAAAAAAAATCCCAAAACTGAATGTAATGTGTTGAATTTACATGTGCGATTGCTCTGCCTCTGTGATGTCATCATAAGTTGTGTGTTTGTGCAGGAGAGTCACAGCTGAGTCTGCAGCGGTGGATGTTCGAGCAGCAGGCCTTGCAGGAGTACATCCTCCTCTGCTGCCAGAACCCAACAGGGGGTCTGCTGGATAAGCCCGGCAAGTCAGTACCGCACCATCTGCACACACACACACACACTCACACACACTCACACTCTCTCTACAGACATGGTTTAAGTCCCTCACGTCATTTAAACCTCACTGTCATGTATTTTGTCTCCATGTGTTCAGATCCAGAGATTTTTACCACACATGTTACTGCCTGAGCGGCCTCTCGATAGCACAGCACTTTGGAAACATGGAGATCCATCATGAGATGATCCTCGGCAAGGAGGAGAACAGATTGGTAAGGACAGGGAGGGAGGAGCGGGATAATAGTGTTGATTCATTCAGATATAGATTATTTATTATTAGAAATAGTTTTAGTAGTAAAACATCTGGAGAGCCTGATAACTGATACTAATGTGTCCAACATGATAATAACTACTTCTGGAGATTTTCTGAAAATATGACAATAATGTTTAAGAGTCCATTTGAAACATAAGAGGATCAGCAGTTCCTCTTATTGCTAATTAAGCAAGTTATTAGTTGCTAATTATATAAAAGTGTTAAAGTAATAATAATGATTTTAGTTTTTCTACATAAAGACATAGTGATCATGGGGTTTTCAATGTGTATTTATGCTGTAGGTTTATTTCAGTTTGCATTTGTAGCACTTCTACCTTAAAGGGCAAAAATCAATGTATTACTTTATTAACTTCATTTCAGCTTTCAGACGAGCTTTTCTGCACCATTAATTGCAGCAGTTGCTCTTATTATGTGTCATACTGAAAGTCAGATGAGAGGATTGATAGCACTCTCATGACTACATAATAAATATGTTGTTGAAAACAGTTAGTCTAGCTCAGTCCCATCAAAACCAAATCCACCTTCCAGCACCTCTGAAGCTCACTAGTTCATTAGAACATATAAAAATGGCAGCTTGTGTTTTTTTTTTTTTTTATAGTGGGGGGTTGTGTGTGGAAGTATTTGTCGCGTGGACGCTGTCACTTCCTGGAGTCTGTCAATGTGAACGTGCCAGGCAGCCAGCAGAGGCTACAGGAAGTCACTGTTGCCGAGTCACAATGTCGAACTGTCGCTTTAAGATGAACCCAAAGCCTGAAGTCGACGAGTGTGTGTAGTCAGCATGTTATATCTTGTAGTTTTGTTTTGGGTTCTTGTGACAATACATGCAAAATATGCTATGAAGATCCCCCCCTCAGATTAAGGTGTGAGGACTAAAACATGAGCAGATAGTAATGTTTATTTTCAAAATGTAAAATAGTCCGGCGCAGATCTTTATCGTATCTACCTGATAAGCAAATTGAATAGTCGCCTGATTGAATATGGAAATAGAATAGCAGGAAAATAACAGGCTGGCAAAAGCATCAGCATCAATATCAGTATCAGCACAATGTCATTTTTCCTCAAATGTCAAAAAAAAAAAAAGGCCACCAGCATTACTCATCCTGTCACAGTGTTATTTAACTTATTACCAAAACAACATGATGTGATTAGTTGAGATGATTTAATGGCTGGAATAATGTGGTTTGTATCAGCAGGTCACCGAATATGAAATTGAACCTCAACGCTTTTTAAACACATTCTCATCAGCTGCTCATTCTGCCTCTCTGATGCACCCTTTCATTTTCCAACCATGTGATAAATTATTCACTTATCAGCTTCTTTTTTTCTTTCTTTTTTTTTTTTTTTTTACATCAGTAGCGTGCAGAATGCTTTTTCATCTGCACATACAAGAGAGCATGAAATGATTCTTTATATAACTGTATTTACACGCTATATTTTCTCCAGCGTGATGGTCTGTGGGGATTATATCACGATCAGGTTTCAGTTTTTGGTGTTCATATGAAAACCGAGAGGCTCTGACAGATGTTTGATGTCAGGCGGGAAGTAAAAGCAATCGGAAAGAAAAGACAACCGACATGTGGTTTTCTCTCAAAGACTGTGAATGGCACCCGCAGCAGTGATGGTTTTATTTTCCTGTTTCCTGTTTGTATTACTGGCACTTACAGTAAATCGGAACCCCCAAACCACCCCTGCACGCACGTCAGCTCTCACATTAGAAAACATAACGCAGCAGTCAAGCTTAGCAATGTATCGAAACATCTGTAGCTACTTTTTTTTTTAAATTGTGGTTATAAACCAATAAAAAAGGGAACAAATACAGCCTACAACAAACCTCCATCAGCTTCATCATGTACTGCTGTTGATTCAACTCTGGAAGTTTTTGTGGTGATGTTGCATTAGAGCGCATTGTCACATTTTCACTTCCATCCAAACGTTCCAGTATTAATCACACAGCTGTTGTAATATCTTTCTTGTTGATGAAAAATACATATTTGAAGTAATTGGTTCTCAGACGCCATGGTAACCATGTATTTCATATATATTTTTGGTCTTAGATATTGGTTGAGAATTTGTGAGTTCACAGTGTTTTTAAAGGTGTTGAAAGATGGGTCAGGTTCATTGTGAAGAAATCAATGAGATGTTTGTAATGGATGGTAGAGTCAGTAATACTGAAACTGTAGTTACACCCACACCAAGATCAGAGCACATGAGCTTTTAAATAAAATGTTTCGGTTAAAGCAAATATCTTTTTTTTTTTCTTCTTCATTTTTTTAGGCTCCAACTCATCCCGTTTACAACATCTGCCCGGACAAAGTGGCTCAGGCGCTGCAGCACTTCCACCGGGTGCCCTTCCCTGACAACAACAGGCAGCAGGGAGCCTCCGCTGACCCCACCGCCTCCGCCTCCGGGTCAGCCGACAGTCAGTCTTAGTTAAGTCGTCCTTTGGAGACGTTACTACGTGTGTGTGAACCAGCCCGCTCTGGGGACTCGAACCAGCAAACAAGGCGGTCAGGTCTGACGCTGACGAGCCCGAGAAACCTGCGTGGTGCGGTCGACCCCTCAGTTAGAAACGAGGGCTGGAGTTTAGACGACGACGACCTGAGTAAAAGGTCCGCAGTGTGTGCGCAGATGCCTATTAAGCAGAAGTTTTTGCTTGCAATGCCTGTTGTTGTCTCTGAAAGTGAATAAAACTTTATATAGCACTTTTCATTATGGTGTTATTGAATGATTTACAACGTCTTAATATGACAGGTAGAAGATTTAAGACAAATTGAAGGTAAAACAACAAAGCACCTTCAAAATAAGAGCGTTTTAACAACATAGTGTAGGTATTTCTCCTTTTGATCCTTCAGGGTCTCTGGCAGGGGAGGGGGTCTTAATCCTTTCTGTCTTGTACATTTGCAAATATGGAGACTGTAAACTCTGATCTTGTAGCTTACTGAGTAAAAATATTCTCTCTTGATGACGTGAATTAATTTGAGAGCAGGAAAAGATGTTCAGGCACTCAGTTATATTTAGTATGATGATCACAGTTTAAACAAAGTCCTCAAAATACATCATGTAATAGAAAGTAAAGGAGACATTAGAAAATTAACTGTTGATGTGCCAGAACCCACTCAAATCAATGTAGAAATAATGCATCAACTACACAATGTTTGCACTGGAAATGGATTTTTATAACCCAACTGTCACTCTGATTTTCTATTCATTTGCTACTGTTCAATTTGAAAGTAAAAACCATTTCACCTATGTAGTCAGACTGGTTAAAACATGACTAGTGTCAACCTGAACGTCATTGAGACAGAGATGGTCAAAACAGATAAAATACACCTCATACTCAGGTTCCATAGTAATGTCACATTGTGAGACCAATACCAAAACTACAACAGTGAGTCAATGAGGTACTGATGTTTATTTCAGCTGTTTCTCTTATTTCCAAACTGCTCAGCTGAAGAATAGTTTCATTTTCATCCCCAAAGTGCAGATTAATGTTCCCTGAACTTATTGAATGAGGAAAAAATGAAAAGTTAGATTAACAGTGTTCATACAGTAAAACAGGTTGGCTGAACACATCATCTGGCCCAGCTTCCTGTCCTGACCACAGAGTTAGAAAACTACAGCAGCGGTGTAAGAGGAGCGTCGTTACATAACCGGACAGAAACGTACATTCAGCCGTCAGTCTTTATTTCCAGACACCTGCCAGCATCAGTGGAAACCAGAAAAACCTGAAACTAAAACCAGTACAAGTAGTCCTGAAACTGACACTTTCATACTTGAGCTAAATAACCACAGGCATCATTGTTAAAGGATAAAATAGTTTATTTTATAGTCTCATAGTAAAGGTAGGCCTCAACTTGCAAGACAATTGTTGGCAGTATGTACAACATACTTGTAATTTCCATGGAATGGAATCGGACAAACAAAGACCCATTACACTAATTATATCCTCCTAAATGGAAATAAAATGGAAACAATATACATACACACACACGTTTCCTAGACACGCAAAATGCTTCCTTTTTTTCCTTGGGTGTGGAGAGAGAGGGGGGGGGGGTTAATTCAGCAACATTGATTTTTACCGTGTAAAGCACAACACATCGACAGGGACTCATTTTCGCTTTTCCCCCTCGTACTGCAAAAAGACGGGAGCTACCTTTTTGACATTCAAAATACCTATTTTCAAACCCTTAATAAAGGAGAACTACAAATGACAAATTGGCTTCTTTTTTTTCTTCTTCTTCTTCTTCTTCCCCATGACTTGTGAAATTACTACAAAATGCATAACATACTTGTTTGTACTTGAAAACATCCAATCAAGGCATTTTTTTTATTGATAATAATAATAATAATAATAATATATAAAACGAGATGCCTAACGTATTCAGCCACCTAAAGTCATTCACTACTTCAAGCTAAAGGACAAAATACGATACAAGTTTAGGAATATTCTCTTTCAAAACATCAATTTTTCAACAAAGGAGTCATATTTTCTTTTTCTTTTTTTGTGTGTGTGTGTGTTAACAAACGTGTCAAAGCAGAAAACCTCTGCGATCCGGTGGGCCTGAGGTGGGTTATCACTTTAACATTTGCTTCCAAGCGTCTTCACATTCTTTAAGTGGAAAAAGTAAGCTACAAATGTTTTCTTTTTTTAAATGTTTGTTTGTTTTGAAAAAGGCAAACTTCTCCAGGACGAGTTTTTTTTGTCATATATATATCTATATATATAGATATATATATATATATATATATCTAGGTGTGTGTGTAAAGTCTAAACAGGTTTTATCAAGAATAACAAAATCAACAAAAAAAAAACAAAAACAAAAAAATATAATAATATAGCAGTGCTTGGAGGAGTACACCTGGCGCACCCGTACCTCCCCCAAAACAAAAAAACAAAAAAACAAAAAAACAACAACCCCAGGTAGGGGGAGGAGGAGGGGGCTACATTGAGGGTACAAAAAAAGCATCAAGTCCGTAAGTAGCCAAGCTGCCTCTTTTTGGGTTTCGGATTGTTGACGTTGCTAGGGGGGGAGATACCGATGACGGAGAAAAAAAAGAAAAGAGAGGGGGGGGGGGTTGGGGGACGGGGTGTATTGAGATGGGAAAAAACCTGAAGCTCTCTAGATGGATCGAAGCGGTCGTCTTCCTCCCGGCTGGCTTCCTCCCTCCTGTTCTTGGAGACCGGGTGGAGAGAGAGGGACGATTGTGGCGGGGGTCTTGGGGGAGGAGGGGAGTCATGAGTCTCCAGTGCGAGTCCACCCAGAGATGGAGGAGAGAGAAGGAGGAGGACGGTGAGGGAGGCCTGTTGTGGGTGGTGGTGCTTGTTGTTGGCATGGCGAGGGAGGGTGGCGGGTGGGGGTTGTGAAACAGCTGATGAGCCTCGAGAGCTTTGAAGGCTACGTTTTACTCTCACCTTGCCCCCCACCTACCGTAAACCTCTCGTTGCCCCCCCTCCCTCCACCTCCACGGCCCCCTTTGCACCGGAACTGAGCAGAGCGGGCCCCGCCTAGCTGGCCTCCACTCGCAGCTTCTTCCTGTTGGGCGGCTCCTCTGGCTCGGACTCGGAGCTGGAGTCGGAGCCTCCGTCGAAGGCCGACACGGCGCTGCCTTTGGGGTTGGTGTACAGGCTGCTGTCGGACGATGAGTAGTTGGCCTGGAGCTGGGTGGAGCCCTTTACCTTCTCCAGAGCGCGCACTGCGAAACACACAAGAGGAGGCACGTGAGCGGAGGAGGGCCGAGGTGTTCTCGTAAAGCTGCTCGACACCCGTTTCTTTTGTCTGAGTCTCAAAGTGATGAGTCATCAGCTGACTCATCAACTGGCTGACATTAAAAAGGTGTCGGCTCATTCAAAACCAACATCTGTTCAATGAGTTTGCTAACAAACAGGAGATGTTCAGTCGATAGCTTGCCACACTCGTCCGATGTCACTCACACACCCTTCGACCAATCCCTGCCCTGGACGCACGTAGTCCCACCCCTCTTATTATCCTATTAGCATTAGGAAAATGTTAAGCAGAGAATAAACAGGGTTGACCAGTGATTTGAACTTCTGGTGCAACAATAAAGGAGAATTTAGTCAAAGGAATGGAATTAAATTAGCTATTAAGAGAGAAAATAAACTCAGATTCAACTTTATGAACTTTGGAGGTAAAAGAAAAAAAATCAGCTTCTCTTTTATAATGAAGGAAAAAGTGTATCTTGAATCTCTTCTACACTTCAGTTCCCTTATCTAACTGATGTGTATTTTACTTTCTGTTAGTGTTGGCCCTCTGCGTGGCTCTGTATGGGGGTTTTGAGTCTTTGGCACGCTGTCAAAGCTTCATGGGAAACTCTTGATGATTGCTAGAAAAACAAATCACTGTTTTATCTGTTTATATGCCAAGGTGTTCACGTTTAACTGCAGCAGCTCTATACTAGACAACCGCCTGGCTCCGAATGAGGACAGAAGAAACCACAGAGACATGATTCAGCTTTTTAAAAAGAAAGAAGGAATAAAACAAAACGTCTGTGAGAAGTGAGTCACAAAGGCTTTCTAGCAGTGAGGGCGGGTTTCTATCTCATTTCTTTCTTTTCTGTTGTTTTTGTTGTTGGTTATTGTGGCGACACAGATGCTGATTTAAGATTTTGGGGACTGAATGTTCTCAACCCTCTCTTGCTCTTTCATCACAGTGATATTCACACACACATCTTTCTGGATTTCAACCTGTTTTTTTTTTTTCTTCTCTTCCGGTCTCGGTGAAGCTGCTAAAGGCCAAATCTAATTAGCTGAAGACAAAACGTGTCTGAAAAGGTCACAGGAATCCCAAATATTATCAGCAGGTAAACATTACTGAAGACTCTCACACACACACCTACAATTTGCCAACACCTCCTGAGGATTAGAATGTGTGTAATAAGCGGTGTGTCTATGTGTGTGTGTGTGTGTGTGTGTTACCTTGTTGCTCCAGCAGGGCGTTCTGCCTCTTCAGGTCGTCGATGTCCTGCTGGTGTGTGTGATTTTTTCGCCTCATGTACTGGATGTACTCTGTGGCTTTGTCTAGGATTTGAGCTCGAGACGCCTGTTTGGTAGACTGCTGTTAGTGACACATGCAAAAATTGAAGCAGTGACGCAAGTATACAGATAACTTATCAAACATTTCTCACACACACACACACACACACACACACACACAATAAAAAACTTTCTACTGCTGCTCTTACTGTCATGGCTGTGTATAACTACGAGCCTTTTTTTAATCTAGGACAACAACCTCTGTGTGTGTTCCCGCTCAGCTTGCCTCCTCTTAACCTCCCCAAAAATCCTCCCGGGTGCTTCGAGCCTGACGTCCGCGGGTGAGGTCGTGACCCCACCCCGACACGTTACTGTCAAGGGGCTCGGCCTATTTTGTAGTAAACACAGAGTACTGCAGCGACCCCCCCCTCCCTTCCTCCTCCTGAGCTGACTTGCATGCCTTTCACATTTAATGTTCAAAAGCAGCAGAAACATGATTTAACAACACATTTTGCAACATTTCTTATCAATGCAGACTTCTTACTAAGCTTTAGACATTCATGACATTCATTAACATGGCAGCATTTACTAATTAGGGCTGGATAACAGGGTCTAAAGCTTCTGTATCAAACACCAAAACAATCATTTCCTACTATGTCTCATAGCCAAAGAAGGAAAATGAAAGCTTACTTAATAAAACATTGAAATACTTTCTACACTCTATTTATTTCTTTGGGTCTTTAATATGTCAGAAACTAGTGAGAAATATTCTAAACTGTTTCCCAAAGCTGGAAACTCTCACAAGAGTGAAAGAAAAACCTAACAAATATTCACATTTAAGAGGCTGGACCAGTCAAGTTTTACAAATTCTTGGAATTCTTAGAAAGACACAACTAGTCGTTTCAGCTCGAGCTACTGAACTGAATGAGTGTGATGAGTGTTTAATAATCTACTGACTACACAGATCACAAGATAAATGACTCCCTCATGGAAAGCCAACAAAATGATACTGAAGTTATTAACTCAACACAAACAGCTGCACTCCTGCACATGAGCTTTTTAGCCAGAATTTCTTTAAAAAACATCTAAAAATGAGAGAAAATCGTGGTTCAAATCGACAATTTTCATCTCTAAGAATAAGTCAACGGGATTAAATGCGACCGCACGTGTGCTCTGTGCCAGGTTTTTGGTACTTGGCGCTCTCCTAAATTCTTTTCTGAGGACACATTTCAAGCCTCTACCAAAAAGCACTCCAGTCCAATACCCAGCCCTAATATTCATCACTTCTTCCTCTCACTTTTTGGCTCTGAGACAAGCCGTAATAGCAGCGGTGTGGCCTTGGGAGAGGGAGAGGAGAGAGAGAGAGAGAGAGAGAGAGAGAGAGAGAGAGAGAGAGAGAGAGAGAGAGAGGTGTGGGTCTAGTACTGAAGCTGCTGTAACTCAACACTTCACAAATTATCAGCAAACATCACTCACATCATCTCATAACCCCCCGCCCCCCATCTCCCCTATAGACCCCAGCCCTTCACACTGCATGTCTCGACCTGATCCCCCCCCCCCCCCCTCCCTCTTTTTTTTTTTAAGGGGAGGGGTGAGAAATAATACACTGTGTGCCCAAGTTTCTGAACCCGCTCCAAATGCTCTCAATGTCATGGATGTCAAAACAGGAAGAGAGCAACAAAATTTCCTCATAATAACTTCCTGACGCTGGTCCAACTATTTAGACTGCATCACTCGTCTCACTGCTGCCAATCTGCACTCTTCTACCATCTGCCCTCTTTCCCTTCTCCCTCCAATTTCCCTCCACTGACACATTAAGCAACAAGAAAAGAAAAAACAAAAGAAAAGTAATCTTATATCCTTTCACTGTAAACCTGACTTTATAAAAAAAAACACACAGCACACTCAAGCCAAAGAAACAGTTGTCAAAGTACAAAAGTAAAAATCTCTTACATTAGTGACCTTCATTTGTGTGCCTGGAGGATCCCCAGGCTGAGCTTTACCAACCTTTTCTCCCTGCAGGGCGGGTACCGAGTCCCGGAGGCTGTGAAAGCTGTCTTTGATGTGGTCCCTACGTTTACGCTCCAGCGCATTGTGGTGTGCCCGTTTGTCTGCCTGCAATGACAAAGAGTCACAGGGGCCTTCAGCAGCCTGGCAGCAGGGGCGGCGTGGGTAGAGGGCTGAGACCTCTGACCTACACGGACCGCTCTGCTGCCAGGACCCCGCTCTGTTACCGGGACCCCGCTCTACCACCGGGGCGGCAGTGGGTGTTTTGAGGGTCGTGTAGTAATTCCAATTG
The DNA here is from genome assembly GCA_021039105.1 of Scomber colias. NCBI lineage: Eukaryota > Metazoa > Chordata > Actinopteri > Scombriformes > Scombridae > Scomber > Scomber colias. The sequence goes on along the minus strand of JAJDFG010000019.1, from coordinate 4,879,355 downwards.
AATCAGAGGTGGATAACAATGACTGGCTACGTCTGAACAGAGCTTTTTTGTTTGCATGTTTAATATCAACATGAGCTGCTTTCTGTTGTTCTTGGCTGCAGAGTTTTAGAAAAAGTCTTGAATTCGTACAACGTCCGGCTTTTACATAAAAACTAGAAACTGATGCGCGAAACTTGAGTTTGGACGCCGTTATTTAGTGTAAACCTTTAGAGGTGCGTCGCAGTCGGCTACACGGCAAAGGGACGAGGATACTGGTGTATTCTTACTGTTTGGAGTATTTGAGCTGTACAACATGCAAATTGATTCATCTATTTTACTTGGTTGGGTGTGTTTAGTGATTCTGAGGGTTAATCAAGGGTTACCAGTTACCAAGAGTCCAAAACTCATTATGACACAAAAACAGTCCAATCTTCACATTTTAAGAAGCTTCAACTTGTTCTGCATATTTACTCCACAAACTCCACAAGCTGCATAATCTAAGCTCATTAAATCAACTGGATGTGAATCAAAACACACAATGCTAATCGTGGAGTAAGTTTACAAATCTCTAAATAAATGTGTTAAAAATGACTGAGCTGGCAATAAGAAGAAAGATCCACCCCAGTAACTGATCTGCCTTCATCTCACTTGGGCCAAAAAAAAATGCTGAGCTTTGGGGAAACCCTATCAGACAAATTAAGATAAAAAAAAACAACCTTCTTAGCCAATAAATACAAATAGTGGCTCAGTTAAAATGCTGTTATTTCATTTTCGAGCCACTAACTGCTGTCAGCTGATCACCTCCAGCTAGTCTCGGGAGGAAAAAAAAAAAGGGTTAAATAAACTAGAAGTTGCTGCATTGTGTGGCTGTTTGCCTTCTGGCCTCGCTTCCATCCCCCTTCACACTGACCCCGCTGACCCCTACAATACATCGCCGTCCTTCCACCTCCTCCTCCTCCGCCTCCTCCTCCTCCTCTCTCGTGCACGGGAGCGGCCGTTCAACCTCTCGCTCGCAACCAGGTCAGGGGCGAGACGATTGAGTCATTCAGGTGGGAGCGGACGAGCCCGGCGGATCCTGGATTGGAGGATTACGCCGACTTAAAATCTAGAACGACGCGCTGAGGAACAAAAGGGCCTGATGAAACGTCTGTTGATGAAAGTTATGGCTGGAGATTTAGACTCTTTTTTTTTTTGTTGCTTAACATCCAAGCTACTCCTCGCTTCTCCGGCGTGACGGCTTTAAAAAAAATCACATGACCTGCCTGCACTGGAGCAAACTGTTCATTTCAGGCTGCTGGACTGAATCAAACTTTTCATGTTTCATGCTAAATTAAAATAAGCCACTTCATCACAGGAGCCTCAAACTCATTTTTTTTATACCTTCTTCATTAACACACGAGCTTCAAACAGCTGGGAGACACCCGCATCTAAGGCTTATAATTACAACACACACATATTTGCATTCTAATTCCACTGTACGGGCGTAACATGGCTGCTGTGATCACATGACCGACGGCAGCCCAGGCAGATCAATTTCAACCGTTTACTGGCCTCCAATCAAATCTGAGACTCGTGTCGAACACCCGATCGCCTCTCATCGTATTGTACACCTCATTAGGGGTGAGACAGAGAGGACAGGATGCTGTGGTCTGTGCGTGGCCTCGGGGGCAGACGGGACGTGGTGAGGGACTCATGTGACCCGCTGTCATCTGACTCATTTTCCCCCGGACGCGGCCACGTAAAAAAAAAAAAAAAAACCCAAAGTGGCCACAAGTGAGACGACGCGCAGGTTCAAACAGGCTCTGGAGAGAAGAGTGTGTGTCATATGTTTTGGTGGGAGGGGTCGACGTGTGAAGTGGAGCGTGTGACTCAGTTCCAAACTGCTTGTAACAAATATCAAATCATGCTATTAGTTTGCTATTTAAAGCCAATGAAACATCCCCTACATAGTAAACTACCAGGCTTCAATGTCATGGGTACAAAAAAAAAAAAAAAAAAAAAAAAAAACACACATTAATGACATTAGTTTTTACCCACAACTGTCTGTCTTGTGATTTAGTCTGGTTGGCATGGTGACAGCTGCTCCTGCGGTCTGTTGCGCAAGAGAGAGAGAGACACAAACCATCCAGGAGGAGGCAAATCCACCCGGGGGGGGGGGGGGGGGGCGTGTGTGCCCTCCTCGGTATCATACGTGGGGGGAAAAAGGCGTGACTGCCGCTGCCCCTATTAACTCTGGCATAAACAAACACATGACGGGTATTGATGGCATGCGCAATTACAGGTCTGGCAGCCATTTCCATACGCTCGCTTTCAGTCAACATACAGGAAGTTCAGAGAGTACACTGGGCTGATTTCCAGTGTCCCCGGCCGGGATGGGCCAAGACGTCCAATCATAACATCGTTTAGAATACGCTTGTGAGCTGGTGGGTTCAAATCAACTCCGACTTTATTTATCATTAAATGTCTATTCTCAAGTTGTGTTGAACGTATTTAGAGATAATCAACACGTTAAAAGAAGTGTGTGTGTGAGCTGGAGCTGAAATGTAAATATTAATATTAACATCTGAAAGTTAATTAAGATCTAAAAGATGTAGTCAAGCTTTACTCTCCGGAGCTGCTCCACATTAAATTACGAGGCGAGTGTGGCCATTAAATTAACACTTTGCTGGCTGTTAATTTGCTACTTCTAACACTCTTCACCACACTCCTAAATAAATAAGCTCTTCTGGGTGAAATCACACCACAATCTGAACTCCAATGATCCTACGAAGCTACGTTTTTAGTTGAACTGAATTCAGCGACTCTCTCAAACATCTCCGTCCCACCTCCACTTATTAAATAAAAGTTAATTTTATTTGGGAAAAGGGGAGGGGGGGGGGCAGAGGTTGTGTTCCATGCAGCTAGTGCTACACGGTTTTTTTTGAGGTGTGGTTGTTGTTTAGCCAGTCAACTAGAAACTAAACTGATCACAAGACCAGATGCATCAGGATCTGCGTGGCCTGCTGCCTCCGCTAAAAATAATACCTGAGGTGAAACCCTGCACGAGCATGTCTGTCAGGTGTAATTACCAAATACAGGTTTTGTAACTTAAGTAATGTATAAATAAAAGTATTTCTAATAACTCTTGCTAATGTCCACTACATTCATGTATTAACATTTGCCTTTTAATAGCTTCTGAGGTGACTATACTTTTTGACTGGGGTGAGCAATACAGACATAATAATGTGTCATGATATATTTTATAATCACAATACATATGATTTGTGATATAGAACTTAACTAAAACACTTACAGAATAATATCTGTTTCTGGTATTAATTAAATACCTGACACTTCTGCCACATTTGTGAAAAGATTCCACTGTGCCATAAAGCAGTTCTTATCACTGATTTACAGTTTTGGCTACAATACAATTCAATCATAAATTAATCAAGATAAACTCAATGAGATGTATATATGTAACAGGCCCTAAACATATCTTCTAAAATGATTAATAACTTCTACATATACTCCAATATTCAAATTATTTACCACAAATTCTTGACTTACATAGTAAAACTATTTTATTAGCCTGTTATAAACATCTCATTTATGGATGTAAAACTAAGTTAAATGCCTAATAAATCCTAACAGATAAAGCCAGTGAGCTGCTCTGTGATGGTTCACTGGACTCAAACTACTGTTATAAACACAGGTAACTGCACTCAGACGAGTTATGGCTCCTTCTTGGCTACGCCGTATAAACTACCTGAGTGGTAAAGGACGTAGGGCGCAGTAGAAAAACAGGTGTCCGATTACCTACGTGAGACCATTATGTGTTCATCATAAAACTGATACTGCACCAGCTGAGCCGGCTCCCTCCCGTTTCTATTCATACCTGACTATGACACATTACATAACTGCTCCAGGTGCAGAGTGGAAGGAGTTTGGTGGTTTGTGAGACCACCACCCCGGCTACTGGTGGTGGTCTCACGTTCTCTGTGTAAAAGACTACACTTCTGTTAAGCTGCTGGACAAACGTGGAAAACATCCTCACACTAATAACAGTGGAAACACCAATAAACCAGAGACTGCAGCGGGCCAGTGAGGCCACTGATGCTAACATATAAAGAGTAAAATAAACAGCATGTCCTTTATAGCTGCGATTAACACTCACTTTAATTGTTGATTAAACTAATGACTATTTTCTTAATCATGTGGTCCATAAAATGTCATCTAATAGCGACAAATGGCCATCACAAGCTCTCAAAACTCTAGTGACAAATTCAACTATGTTGTTTAGTTTGACTAACAGCCCAAAACACACAGATATTCACTTAAAAATGATGGAAAACAGAGGAGAGCCAAAAACTACATTACTTAAAAATGACTCAAATGAGTGCAGATTAATACTCTGTCAGTTAGCTTGTCATTTTAACTCTTTATTCAACACTAAAGGACATGTATGTTAAGTGTCTATACTGATCAGGGCACTGGCAAAAACAAGTGGAGTTGATTCCTAGGAGCTGCACTGCGGCTGCCCACTGCTCCTACTGTGTGTGTGTGTGTGTGTCTGTGTGTGTGTGTGTGTGTGTGTGTGTGTGTGTGTAGGATGGGTCACATGCAAAGGATCAATTTACCCACGAGGATCAATAAAGTCCTCCTTCTTCTTCGTCGTCTTAACGTATGACTCAACGTTATGTTACGTCTTTGGGTCTCTGCACCTATTTGTCTCTGTGTCTAGACAATCAGTCTCTTTATCTCGCTAACTACGACTTATCTACAAACAACAGACCCCCCTCTCGCGTCTGCCACACTCAAGATTTTACTTCTTCCGGACGATTTCAAGGCCGGCGATCATTTTTACACCGAAAAAAAAAAATCGTGACATGAATGGGCGCGATTTTTATAACTTAACATAATTGATTGATGTCTTAACAAGCTACAGAAAGTGAGAGTTTAAGCTGGCGGCTGTTTATTTCACACGCTCTCATAATGACACCTCTATAAAATTACTCATCTGTGGCCGGTTAACATTCATTCTGTGAGTTGGCAGAAGAAAAGCTACACCACAAAACAAGAAGTCTTGGCTGTGGCGTGCTTAATGAGCTTTCTGCGTGCCACTGTATGTACACTTACGCTTGGCTGACGATGACTGTGTGGGAAGCAAAAGCACCGCTCTGTATCATTTCTGTGTTTAAACAAATAATGAGCCGCTGTGTGTTTATACCTTTTTCTTTTTCATATAAATAATCTACAAGGTATCAACTTCAGACATTTACCTTTGTGCCTCTGTGACACATACACCCAACTACACGGCTATTATCAATAAGTACAATGCAATTTTTTGAATGCCATGCCTATATTTGAATATTACTGAGTCATGTCAAGAAAACTACTCATGTAATATCTTAATAAATATGACCTCTTGCACAGAAAACTGTGTGTGTGAGTGAACTCTGAAACTCACATTTAACATTATGTATTATTTTATCTGATTGTATTAAAGCAGATACTTTGTAACTGAGCCAATCTTGTTTAATCTAGACCCCAAATTGTGGGCTGTAGTTTAATTTATATATTTAAAAAAATCACAATATTGGTCAGCAAAATCCTAATTCCGCATTTTTGCTTAAACAACGCTCAGCTCTGTTTGCACATGTGCAGATCTGTGTGCACATTGCACCTTCATTCAAGGCTGGATGTCTTGCCTGACTCTGAGCAGCACACACAGAGCTATGACACTCAGGACATACATATTTATGCTTATAGCTTTAGTAACCAAATTAAATAGCACTAACTGAACTGAAATCGGGTTAAGGGTTTCCCTGTGAGGCTGTGCAATGGAGCTCTGGACTGCACCAAAGCATAAAGTAACTGTGGTAAGAGAGAGCTCTACTGGAGGGCAAAAAAGCAGTAAAGCTCTGACTGATGTGTGCTGTCTGAATTATCAGTGATACATCCTGATCAAATTTAACGCTATGGCTGCACTGGATCCCCCCCCCTCCCCTGTTTTTTTTTTTTTGGGATGTTGGTGATCTGTCTGGCGGTGAAGTCGTGCTGTGCAGCCTGTGCAAGGGTGTGTATGCGATGCAGCTATACGTCATTCATTTAAGGCTGCCAGCCCTTTAGTGGCCTGTCGAAAGAAGATGGCTCTAATCACAGGCTGCAACACAGGAAGACATCCCGCTGCAGCCCTTTCCTGACACGAAGCCCGGTCCGAGATGCAGGCGCGGCCATCCCTCCTCCAAACACTACTACAGCATCTACACCTCCGCTGCTACATCCTCGCCGTGGATGCAGCATTAAATGTAAACGGCCTCTCTCTCCCTCTCTCTCCATCTCTCTCCATCTATCTATCTATCCGCTCAGATGACCTAGATGTGTAATTTGCAACCCTGATCATGAACGGAATCCCCGCGGTATGAGGTGATCGCCGGGGGGAATCGACTGGGAGCGACTAACCGGCAGCCACCGAGCACAGAAAGCTTTGTATCAGCCGGGGAAAATAATAAACATGCAACAGAAAAGCCTTTGTAGCGGGATCAAGCTTTGGTCTAAATATAGATGTCGTGTCACCGTGTCCCTATGGCCGCGTACACACAGCATGGGGGGAAACCCTGCAATGCTGCTGCCGAGGAACAATCGCTGCACTGTTACAAATGCATTGGATATGGATACACAACGCTGTGAAATATTGCCGTACACAAATATTCATTTATAACATAAATATAGCTTTCCTCCCCCTCTCTCTCTCTCTCCACAAGGCAGCAGTACTTTCACATTCGCTTTGAAGTCATAAACATCCAGTGTTATCTTACCAATCGATCAAATGACAAAATGTTTAAGAAAAGAGTAGATTGTAGTGGATGAATTCACTTTGCAAACAACAGAGAAACATGTTTCGACATTAGGACAAATCCCCCCCAGCATTACGCACCACACAGTGATATCTCGGTGATTCTTCCTGCAAAGAAACAGAACAAAAAGTACAATTGTAGCCAGAATTGTTCAGCAAGTCTTACTGTTTCGCTGAAGTCAAAAGAGACTAAAATAATTTTGCAATTTAAAAAATGTTTCTGAGCAAGAAAAACTAGTGTTGCTTATCCATCAACTAGATACCCGAGTATAACACTTATCAGACAGAGAGCTAGCCAGCTTATTGGTAGCTAACGCTAGCTGAGCGGCTAGTTCGGCTAAATCCAGTCAGCAAGCAAAATAACATCGTTAAAAAGAGGGAAAAGTGGCCATACTCACGTCACTATCGACTTCGATGTCATCGTTATCACTCATTCTTCGATAAAATAGTCAAGTTTAAAGGGACGTGTGGCTAAAAAAACAACATGAATCAGTTTAGCACCGAGCGGCGCTCCAACAGACAGACTGCTAACTGCTCGCTGTGTTTGGACAGACCGAGGAGGACCGTCTCCACGTGACTACACACCACACACCAAGCTGCCGCTGCTCAGTACGCATGCGCGCCATCCCGGGGCAGTATGGGAGTTGTAGTCACTCGTGAATTTTTTTCGGTAAAGTATTAAACTAATCTGGAATTCTCGATTGATTTTCAATGTAAAAAGATTTAAGTGTAGATGTTTTAAGCGTTTCTCAATGGAATCACCAATACACTGTTTTAATATTAATTCAATAGTAAGATTATTTTATTTGTAAACTACAATGTCCATGCGTCGTTGGGATTGTTTTCTACGTCACAACCCCTTTTTTCTTGCGGTCGCATTATGGGAATTGTAGTTGGAGGGCTATTTGTATGTCAGAGGAACTAAACAGGGCCATGGCTGAGACACGTGGATTTTAAAGAATACACTGAAGAAACACAAACTCAGACACACACACACACAGGTCCAGTTACAGCAGGCTACACATACGCACCAATCAGGTGCCTCCTTCCTCTTATCACTTGAAATTTAGCCTTTTTGTTCTTTCGTTCTGTCTTTTTTTCCCTTTTTTTCACTCTCACTCTTAATCCATGTAACTGGACTGCTGTAAGGTAGAACTGAAACGATTACTAAATTACTAATCAATTAGTTGACTAACAGAAAATTAATTGGTAACAATTATGATAGCCTAATTGATTAATTTCAATAAAAAATCAAGCAAATAAAACAAATAAAATGGTTTCAGTAGCTAAAATGTGAATATTTTGTGTGATTTGTTTTGTTTGTTTGTTTGTTTTTTGTCTTATATGATGGAAAAATGAACTATTGAATGTTCTATAAACATCACCATTGAATCTGGGAGATTTTGATGGGCATTTTTCCAATTTTTTGATATTTCATCCATCAAACAACTGAATTATCAGAGCATAAATGATAGCTTAGTCAACATGGAAACTATTTGTTAGTTGCAGCCCTAAAAAATGGACATATATCCACTATCACTGAGAATTCAGTCTCCACAACATATATTCAATTATTTTACATCCTGTTGATGGAGGGAGGAGGGGGGGGGGGGCACAGTGTTATGTGTTGTGGGGGGCTGGTTTCAGGACAAATTGCGAGTAATCTGCTCTGGTCTTCCTTTTTCACAAAATAGTGCTGTAGATAAGGAGCTTACACTGTGGATTATTTTGCACTGCAACAGTGGATCAGTAAATGTGTAAAAAAAAAAAAAAAAAAAAAAAAAAAGCTGGGAAGCAGCCTCATCCGTTCCTCCTGCAGATCAAGAGGCCACAGCAGCTGCGGGCGACACCCTGCCCTCCATCGCCCCCTCTGAGCAGACACACAGCTTAGACCTGCGCTGACCTTCATCCTGCCATCTCTTGCTCCACCTCAAGCCCATCTGGACCATCCTCATTCTGTATCTACCAATTTTACACCTCATATGCCATTTTATAGAATTGTACTATATGTCCTGCAGCGTCAGCGGCTAAGAGGGTCACCCAGAAATATGGCCCGTAACAGTATAGCCTATTTAAAGGATGACAACACAATAAGGCCAAGGCTTTAATAATGCATCTGCTGCAATGATGCCTCTCTGTCTTCATGGATGACAGCAGGGAAGCATCTAGCTATATTTGTGCACTACAATTGCATTTGAACACCACAAGGGATTGGCAATATTACAGAAAAGAAAAATGGTAATGAGGCAGCTTTTTCTTCCTCATCTGCCTTCTTGCCACACCCTTACTGCTATTCCCCCCAAGGCCTGAGCTGAGTTATGAAGTGTTTTAGCGCCATTTCTGCCCATAATGTTCAGGATGCAGGGAGCTCATCCAGAGAAGACATTGATTAGCTGTGGCCGGGGCTAGAGGAGGAAAAAGTAGTTAAAAAAAAATAGGCATGTGAAGCACCAGACTGTAATTATAGCTGGAGAGGCTGATCAGTCCAGGCAGAGTCTTTCCCCTCCCCCTATGTCCTCACTGGGCTAGCCTAGGCTAACCATTAAAATGCCCTCCTTTTGTCCCCTTCCAGCATATTGCACAGACTACACTAGAAGGGCCCCAGTATGCATTCACCAGTATAGATTTTTTTGTGAGATCTTGCCATTGTTGTCAGTGCATGACTTATGAAAGGGAAGGGGAGGGGTGTTTGTGTGCGTGTGTGGTGTCTGATGCACCATCAGATTAAGGGTAGAGTGGTTTCCCTCTCAACATAAAGTGCCTCTGATAAGCATAATGCAGTTCCCGGCGCAGTTTATGCATTATTTCGTCAATTTATAGCGCAGGGCTGTAACATTTGAGAACACATGCAGTCTCCCATAAGCAGATAATGTAAGTTACAAGTGATCCAATGTGTAATGTATGCTGTCTTGAAGAGAGACGCATGAACTTTGTGGAGTGATGAAGTACAATCATCAAGCTGCCTCACTGAATTCAGGACGCTGACATTTATAGTAATATACAGCTGCAACACCATTTCATTTATTGATTAAGTCATTTTTCAAGCAAAAATGATTAACAGTTGGTGGTTCTGTGTTCTTAAATGTAAAACAATACTGCTTTTAGTGGTCTTATATTAATAGTAAGTTGAATATTTTGTGGTTTTGGACTGTTGGTTGGATAAACAGTTAATGCTCTCTAACATATAAATCATTAATTGCAGTCCTAATAAAATATGCAGTCTGCTAGTAAAATGATACTTGAAAATGATACAAATGATGTACTTCTGCATGTGCATTTTACACGTGTCCTTAAGGAATCAGCATCATGAACTATTTGATTCTTTATTTACAGAAGTCACAATGATTAAAATGCAACAATGAATACATACAATGTTGTGATGCTTGGATTAACATGGTGCCTAATGCATTATCTGATTTGAATGCTAGTATGAGTGGATTACTAGAAGTATGAGTTTAATTCTGTTGAGTAACTTGAGCCAAATCAATCATAAAATATGTCAATATTTTTGGTTTTTGGTCAAATGGTGTTGGGCCTCATCTATTCCAACTCACCTTTGCAGTGTGACATAACATTTTATTGACTAGAGGAACAATGGTGGAAGGAACAAACTGTGAGGACTCCAGAGACAAATCAGAATACAATGAGACAATACATTGTGTTTACGAACAGAAGAGGGAAGGAGAGGCTGCAGGTCACATTAGGTGAAGTGCCCTCTGAATTGTACGTGATGATAATTATGTGTATGTCAACGAGTGTGTGTGTGTGTATGTGGTGTGTGTGTAAATGGGAGGTTGAAGGTAAAGAAAGGAAGTACAAAGGATTCTTTTTAAACAGAGAACAGCATAGAAAGTCAGGCAGGTTTTTTATGTTTCGTTGAAGCGGAGGCTTATTTGCATCTTTAATTTTCAAACAACCCCTTTATGACTCATCATAATTACTCACCAATAAGTCAAACAGAAAGTAGTCGGGGCAGTATTACCACTATATCCTGCTCAGATACGTAGCCTATAGTTTTTTTTAGCAGAAGCTGACCACAGGTTCACCTACATTATGCCCTCCTGCCTACTACATCCTGTCAGTCTCACGCACTTCACATGGGACCTTACCAAACCCTGTAGTTATTCATGTCAATATGAGGTCATATTTTGCCTTTGGCCAACCTAAATAAATAATAAATAAAAAATAAATATGTCCTCTGAAAGGACCAGTGTGTAAGATTTAGGTAGATCTATAGGTAGAAATTGAATATAATATATAATAAAGTATGTTTTAAATAGTGTATAATCACCTGGAAATAAGAATCATTGTGTTTTTGTTACCTTAGAATGAGCCTTTTATAGCTACAGAGGGATCGGGTCCTCTTCCACAGAAGCTGCCATGTTGCACCGTCCTGTTTCTACAGTAGCCCAAAATGGACAAACCAAACACTGGTTGTAGAGAGGGCCTTTGGTGTATTTTGTGAGTTTCACTGCCACCATAGGTTCTCTTACAAGCTTTGAAAGGGAGGGGTGAAGGAAGGGGTATTCAGTTGGTTGTAGTCTGCAACCTCAACACTAGATGTTACTAAATCCTACATATTGGTCCTTTAAGACACGGCTGACTTAACCTGTTGGGGGGGCAAAATGAGCAACTTTGCCCCAATAAACCTTGTTCCTTCTACTATGCAATGTCCAATATGTCCTTATCCCAGGTTTTACTCCGTGGTAATTTGATTAAACAAAAATATATTTAGGAATATGCAAAAAAAATGACATAATGAGAGTCTCAAAACTAGATTTTCACATGTCAAAGACAGTGTTTAGGTCAGGATTAGGAAATAAAACAGGATCCAACTTTATCAATGCTTTAGAGAACCATCATCTCAAACACATTTTCAATTAAATGATCTAAATAAGACAGTTGAAACATATTAAGGCTAGAGCTTTCAGGCCTCTAGAGCTCCGAGTAGAAGCTTCTCTGCGGCCGAGGATGCAGAGGATTTTGCAGCCTACAGTCGGCAACAGCTGAATTTCATCAAACCATCAGGAACATTGGCACCAGCTTTAGAGCAACAATCTGTGAACTCTACATAATTTGTGATCATGTGCAGAGTTTGTTCCTGGCAAACACTAATCAGCTGCTAGCCAGAACGCTGCCACCAATCTGCACGCTGATAACATCGAAAAGTTCACTTAGCAGAAAAGGAAACAGTGGAAACCTTGAAGATTTCTAATGACTAGATCATCCATTTGTGTTTTTAAAGACTCTTGTTTTGAAAAATGCTGGCAGCAAATGGGAAAACCATTTTTGAACTGAATGTGGTGGATCAGTACATGAAGAAAAACAAGCATTTCCCGCCTCACATTTGGTATGGCTCCAATAGTCGCAATATTTTGTATGTACATTCTATCTCACAGTTTAATATTGTAAAGTGTAATGAGAATTTCAGCCCCTAGGTGCCACTAGGAGGGCATTCAGACTCACATCTACATCCTTGTTTGATAAAGAAAATGTGCAGCTTTTTAACCTTTGTCTTCCTTCTAACATCCCAACATTTAAAACAGAAGCTGTTGTACTTTAAGTTGCAGCAGAATCGGACAAATAACATGAAATATACTCTCGCAGGATGGAGACATGATTTAGATATTTCATGACTCATTGTGGTTACTAGTAAACAAGTCCAACACAAAGCAGCAAAGAATGCTTTGGGGAATTTTCCTCAGAAAGGATCTTTTTCCTCAGAGAAGTCTCTGCAGACTCTTTTCTTGAATTGAAATGTACTTGAGAAATGATTACTTACAGTGGACTGTATCACATCTGCAATTTTTTCAGGTCTTGTGTCATTAAAATCATGTTTTTGGAAGATTTATTTTACCAAACTGAGCCAACAATGACACACAAAAACACAAAAATACATCTTGATCTCCAAAAAACAAAAGTATTTGTCAAGAAATATATTGTATTCATTCTGCTTTTGTACTGTACCTTAGTCAAATCAGATGAGCTCTCCTCTCCTTGCAAGCTGCAAAAGTCATCTGTGCACTAGATGGCACCTTTGTACAACCAGTAGCCTTCACTTGTCACCAGTGACTGACAGAAGAGAGAGTGACAACATACAAGGACCAGATTTATTTTTCAGAGAGCACAGAAGAGAGAAAAGAAGAGAAGAAGAACGCCTGATCCAACAGGTAACACAATGTATGCAATCTATCTGCAATCATATTATGTCAGCTTTAAACTACAAGCAGAGATAAATGTTGCTTTCTGCAGAATCCACGTGGGAGTTTCTTCTATTTCTTAGAAACTGACCTCCAAAGAAAAGGTGTGCAATTCTCACCTGCAGAACAGTCAAGATGTCAGTATATAGTTGCCAGACACATTTATGGAGCTCTGTGGTATTTTTGTTTCCTTTTTTTCATCCATGAGTGCAAAATAGATATATATAAAAAAAAATCCTGTGAAAGTAATCTGTGTGCACACAGCATGAGCATGCCAGCAGGGAGGATGTGGTTGTCAGCTATGGAGATGGAGGTTAAGTTGACATCAAAGCACAAAGGAGAGTGAGGTTTGAGAGAGGCAAACAGGAATACGCATTTACAGTCAGTCAAAAGGTTTTATACACCTTTATATATTTGCACTTCTGGTTAAATGTCAAGCAGTGTGTGCTTGTTGGTGTAAATAGCATGACATATAAGTAAGGGATTGAGGACTGATTGTGGCTGAAATTGCAGTGGGAATGACTCATGGGAAGCAGATGTGTATTATATTTTAATATGCAAAAGTTCTTCCCAGATTTTTGGAAATATTTTGATATTGTCAGCTTAATTCTTCTATTTTTAATCCCTCTGAATCATAATGGTCTTTTCTAGTTGGGAAGCAAGCACGCTAGAAAGAATCAAGCTGCATTTAATATGTGCCGGAAACATGCAGACAGTGCATGTAACAGCTGTAAAACAGAAACAGAGGGAATTTCCAGCTGCATGTGCAACAGTAATAGAGCTGAAATTAATCTCTAATGGTACAAAAAGTCACAAATAAGTATCAATGTATGTTTGTTTGCCAATTTATGGTTATTCATGCTCCAAAAATGCTTAAATTGCAAACACAAGCTGTTTGAGAATGTCTTGAAAGTGTAAAAAAGACTAACCTTGAACTCTGAGGCTATTCAGTACAGACAATTTTATGTTGAAGGTATTCAAGGCCATATAAAGTGCACTATGAACTGAATATTGTGATCATTAACCAACATAAGAGTGACCTTTCTGCCAGTTGCACAAACAATGAATACCTTTAAGAAACAATGTGGAAAACAGTCAGCGGTAATAAAAGTATATGATTTGAGGGATTTACATGAATGTCCATGTTGTGGAGGTTAGTTTAAGAGCTTAACAGTTGCAATATGTACCAGTTAGGTGTAAAAACTTCAACCAACACAAACAAAGTACTAAGTTTATCTCTACACGTGTTCTTGGTAGCATGTTCTCACTTGCAGAGGTGTACCGGCATTATCTCCCCATGCTGTCAGATTCCTGAGAATTTTTCTTCATAAAAACCGTCTGCAAACCCCTCCGCTGTGCATCAAGAGATAAAACACTATCTGCACTCAGACTGTCATTAATGAAGCTCTAACTTGCAGCACAGCAAAGAACAAGCAATGCCCTCTAAAGGATTTTTGGATTTCTTTTCTGGCAGCTAAAGCCTCGTCATGCTCTAATTATTTGATTGTTGAATCAAAAAAGAGGAGCTGCATTGTGTGCATAACTGATGGATGAGCAAATAAGAGAGGCCTGAAGTTGTTAAAATCACAGCCAGTGCAAAATCTAACTTCTCACTTATCTCTCTCTGTCCTCAAGTGCTGCTCCTGCATTGGAAGGCACCATGGACGACACGGATTACACCGAGGATCTCTATGCGTATGAAGATCTGGGTTTTTGGCAAAATGATAGCTTCATGTTCAATATGACGGCTCCTAACACCAGCTCTGTTCTTACATTGACGCCTGTTCTGCCGCCTCTAATTGACAAAATCATCAACACGCTTTTAATAGTCGTCTTATTCATCACCATGGTCTCAATGGGATGCACCATGGAGGTGTCCAAGATCAAGGTGACTTCAGCATCATTCTGTCCATACGTATATATCAGGTTAATTTGTGTTTATGAAGGATTTTTCTGACTTTTTGTGATCATTTCTGCACCTAAACATCTTTTTCTTTGTTTCCAGGGACACATACTGAAACCTAAGGGGGTGACGATAGCAGTGCTGGCCCAGTATGGTGTCATGCCTCTCACAGCTTTTTGCCTGGCTCGGGTTTGTATTGCTGCTATTACTACACAGGGTGTACATAATGCCTGGTGCAGTTTATAAAATGCATCACGCACTGAATATATTAATACTATAATCTATACATTTTCATTCTGTGAAATGATAAATGGACTACACTTGTAGCACTTATCTTACCTTCACAATTTGCCTCTAATTCACCCATTCAGTTATGCTCTATTTTCTTATGAAATGTTGACTTATGTTTTGTTTTTATTTGCTCAATACCTGCAAAGCAGTTATATTAAATTAAGAAAACTTTACCAGCAGTAGTTTTCAGCACCACTTACCCTAACCCTAACCCTAATCCTACTCAGCAATGATTAAAGAGCAGTAAAAAATGAAACAGACTGCAAAGAAACATTTTGCAAGTCAAAAAGGGCAAAAAAAATGTAAGTAATGAAACAGCAAACCATAGCTTGTGTGATACGACTGAAAGCTCCAGAAAAACCCACTAAATGGATCTTGTGGTGAGGCTGTTGAGCCAAGATTCACAGATTTCCAAAAGCCAATGTTCCCTACCTGACCTCACACCTTTTTATGCATCATGTGTTCTCTATTTCCACAGAGTTTATACAGTGAGATTTTAGAGTGAGCGCTGGTGTTTTTCTATCAGTATTAGCACTTTGGTTATAAAGTTATTACATTTCATGCTGCAGGCCTTCCAGCTGGCTGAAATGACATCTGTGGTGGTGCTGATCTGTGGATGCTGTCCAGGAGGAAGCCTCTCCAACATCTTGGCCCTGGCTCTGCAGGGAGACATGAACCTCAGGTACACACACACATTGAATAGAAATTGATGACTGAGGTTCATATAAACGTTTGACTGGTCATTCTGTGTGCCTTAAAAGTATCCAGGAAGTTTAAGAAAATAAAACAATAATTAGGACAACATACTGTAAGTGTGTACCTATATTAGAAGTAGAGGAATTTGAGGAGCATTTGAATACTATCTATAATGGGGTGGTTGTGAATTTAAAAGATTGTGGAGACAGAAATAACTATAATTCCTGTTGTTTTGAACTACTTACTTTATGTTAAAAAAAAGTAATGAATCATGACCTAGATTTAGGAGCAATCAGTCCATCAATAAAATCATTACCTGCTGTTATTTATCCTACTTCTGTCTTCTTGAAATGCTCCTGCCTCAATGCAAAAATCTTGTAACAGCTGAATGTCTCACAACCAACAACCTTTTTTCTCAGCGAGGCCCAGAGTGATCGCAGTGTTTACTCTGACTCCTGCAGAGCTCAAAATCTGATTAATCACACTTTTGATCTTTGCATAGAGTGCATAGAAACCACAAGTCACATCACAATGAATCACACCGAGCAATGATAACAATGTATTCCTATTTACCCCTTAGTGATGTCCAGCCATGAGGATAGTTTTAATGTGTTTGGTGAACTCACCCTTTATGGCAAAGTTCATTACCTCAGTATGTGTTTTCATGCACCTGATGTTGATAATGTGCCAATGTAAGAACGTCCTGTGATCTAATTACCACCAGTTTATTGACCTGCTGTACATCACCACTCACCTGATCATGAAATCTATAATCTGATCATAACGAGACAATGCCAAACCTCTTTACCTTCAACCGCTCGACCATTCACCTTTCTTTCATCACAGACCAGGTGTGTATATTACGGTGGCGTGATGTTCAGAATCATTCCTGCTCTATCTGATGTCTGAGGTTCTTATCTGTCTTGCAGCTGTAAAGCACACTCTAACCTCTAACCTAGTGGCTGTCAGCATTAATGGAGGTGATAATGATTGACAGTGTTTTGGGTATGATTTGACACTGAATAATGATCAGTCACCTCATGTTCACAAACAAAGAAAAATATGAAAATGAATATACTCCTCAGCAAGCAGAATCAATATTACATTATTAGATTTACATTAAAACCATTATTAGAGTGTAAGGGTCACTATAGCATGTTGTGAGATAGCTGCTGTTGTAAACATAGCAGTATGGGGGGGGGGGGGGGGGGGGGGGCTGTAAATCTTGTCACAGTGGGCTAACACATAGTCATGCATATACTACTAGAAGATATGCAACCTGTTATGAACTATTCTAAAGGCTCAGCAGCCCCTGGAGGTGACAGTGTTCGTTACACCCATGACTCACTGTTTAAAGGTGCTGCATGGAAGGAACATTACTGGCCTCTGAATGATCATGGAGGGAAAAAAAGGATTTATGAGAGCCAACAGCAAATTTCATGAATATCTATCCACTCGCTGAGGTTCAATTCATTCTTAACCGTGGGAAAAAAAAACAATTAAGTGGTTGTTCTGGAGCTTTTGGTCACATTTGGATGATCTTCATATGCTTCATATAGATGTTTAAATGTCCATTAAAGAACGTTTAACCTTTATTTGAGAACTGATCTTGGACACAGTACTTGAGTAAATTAACCATCAAACCATTTAGTACTTATTCTTCTTAGTATTCATGTAATGCTTATAGTTTATAACCTTTCATTGTTTTTAGCTTTGATTAAGACATTTTTCCTTTCTTTCCTATCAAATGTGTCTGTATTGAACTGGTTGATGAACTGCTGTATATAATATTGTCCTTATATGGATAAATAAAGTTTAAAGTTTATTCTTGAAGGCCTCAGATCAGCAAATAAACTGACCTTGTGGTGAGGCTCCTCTATCATTTATTCAGTAGTTTTTTAAGACTCCTCATTTCTAACCAAAGTGTTACTGAAGGGAATATTTTGAACTGTCAGATGATAAGTCAGATATCACATTTTATTGATAAGCAGTTGATGAGAGAACCAGCACTGGACCAGCCCGTTTGGTCCCATCCACTGGTGGATTGAAATGACATGAATTCAGTTTGAGGATAAATTATGACCTTTTCTTGTCATCCCTACCTACTTTGTCATTCCCCTCAGCATTGTGATGACTACCTGCTCCACGGTGTTGGCTCTGGGCATGATGCCGCTGCTGCTCTACGTCTACTGCCAGGGCTTCAGCAGCGTGCAGAACGCCGTGCCCTATGTCGACATCATTATATCGCTGTTCTCGATCCTCATACCCTGTGGCATCGGCATCGTCATCAACTACTACAGGCCTCAATATGCCAAGACCATCACAAAGGTTAGTGCAGGTTCAGAGGGTCAGATGATCACTGCAGTGCTGAAACCATTGGTTGATGGAAAAATAAAACAATTGAGAGACAACAATGTGGATCATTGATTGTTTTAATTATTTTTGTAATGTATAAAGTCAGCTGGATCTCAAATATGAAGAGTTTATTTGTATTATATCATTTTAAATTGAGTAATTTTGGACTTTTGGTCCAACTAAACAAGCCATTTCAAGACAGCATTTGGAGTTGTGTACTGTTGATAGGCATTTTTCACATTTTTTGATATTTTATATGGTAAAAAGTAATCAAATAAATAGACAAAATGGTGAAAATCATCAAAGCTGCAGCCCTACATCACTAAAATGAAGTCAAGTGCAGTAGTGTGGCCCGACTCAACAGCTTTAAATATTTTATACTTCTATTATTGTCTCCAAAATCCATGAAAACACAAAAAACAACAACAACAGCAGTACAGTATGTGTGTTGAACTCAGCTCCAGGCCCCTTGCTTCCTACTGAAGAAATAAATAAACAGCTCACAAATATATAGTTTCTTTTTTTTAAGGCGTTATTATTTCCATAAGAAGCTGGGCATTGCAGTTTTTCGCAGATGTTACTCAGACAGGAGCATATTGTATTTTTATTGGAGACTACTTGATTCTTTACGGCGACAGTGTAAGTGGAAATTATTTGAAATAAACTGAACAAGTCAACAACTGCATCAATGTGTTTTTATACATTTTTGGATAGTTGTACTGCACAGAGAAATAAGCATGTAACAATCTACAGCAATAGGCAGACTCTGAACCACACAACAATTTAATCCTGAATGGGAACAAATTTCCACTACAACCTGCCCAGCATTGCTTTTGAGTGACACAGCCAACGCTTTCCAAAGGTTTGACAATCATGTCTGAAGGAGTATAAAACCAAATTATGGCTTGTCATAAATAAGCCTATACAAAAAAAAAAAAAAAAAAAAAAAGATTGGCAGTGAAAGCTGTGCATTTAAAGGATGACAGGATAGAGAAACACATGTTCATTTTGCTAGAAGAGGAGACCATTGTGCTTGATTTGCAATGAAACAGTGGCCATAGTGAAGAGAGGTATAAGCTAATTTAAAACAGTCCATTCCAACAGTAGATGTACCCCAGTTTGAAGAAATTATCCCCAGAACATGAAGAACAACCACAAAAACTGAAACAGCTGAAGATGGCATGTCTCGTCTCCAGCAGAATAACTGTACAATCAATCAACTGAAGAAATCAAGACGGGTAACAAAAGATACATAATAAATATTCACAGTATGGAGTAGTGGTAGTATCAGTAGTGTTTGTGATGCATATGTGGAGAATGTGTGTGAGTGTTGGAGGATGCATGAAAGCAAAGTAAAAAAAACAAAACTAAGGCAGCATAACTAAACCAAACCAGAAGTGGTGCCTTAAGGGAAGAAGCAGAAAGATTGCAAACAGAAGCAGCAGCAAGGAGTCAGAGGAGAAAGAAATGCTGCATATATAGGCTCGGACTTTAATAACCTGGCAACCCTGTGGGCCCTCAGGTGTGACTGGCTGGAGGCATAGCAGACAGGTAAAACAGGGGCAAACAAAGGTAACACCAGGGGGCATCACACCTTTTATGGAGAGGATTTGACATTACATAAGGTCTGGAGGGTTCTTATTCAAATGTCTTCATGTACTGGACATTTAATGTGGTGGATATTTGTTAAGTGGACTTTGAAGAGTTGTATTGAGTATGATTAGGGGTTAGGGTTACAGTATGATTTATGTCCTGTCCCTCCGTTCTCAGGTGGGACTCACTATAATGATGTGCGCTGTGGTTGTGGTTGGTGTCACTACCACCATTGGTCTCAAAGGCGCCGTCCTCACTGTGCTGTCTCCCTCCCTGATGGCCATCGCTGCTCTCATGCCCTTCGTAGGCTACACCTTCGGCTACATCATCTCCTCGCTCTTCAAACTCAACCAATCGTAAGTCAGCAGGAGCGGAGGCGTTTTGTGTGAACATCAAACCCTGATGGATATTACAGCAGGCAGCATTAGTCACGTCTAACCATAATGAATAATGAGCCTTTTTTTTCCATGTATCCGTGACTTATGAATACGTCCTTGGCCTCTCTCCATCAGGGAGCGGAGGACTGTTGCTATGGAGACAGGCTGTCAGAACATCCAGCTGTGCACCACCATTCTGAAGATAGCCTTTCCCATAGCAAGGATAGGCCCTCTGTTTCTGTTCCCCATGGTCTACGCGAGCTTCCAGCTGATGGAGGCAGGGGTGCTCATTGTGATATTCAGGTGCCACCAAAGGTTCAGGCAGAAAGAGGAAGGTGAGACTGACACAAGGTCTATAAAGGGTTAATGGAATAAAGGAAACAGATGATTAAAAAACAGCCTTTAAAAAAAAATCTTATTGAGTTTTAGAGAAGTTATTGGATATCTTTGAGTTCTACACTCTTGGTCGAACAAGCAAAATTGAGATATTTTGATAGCCATTGTTTATAGTTTTCTGGCATTTTATGAAATAAAAGAGTGATTTATTAATACTAAAATCACCAATACATTATCTGATACTGAAAATAGCCATTAATTGCAGCCCAGCTTGTGAGAAGAGGTCATGAGGTTGGATTTACATCACTCTGTGGAGTGACAGCAACAAAATACCAGAAAAACCTCTTATGCTAAAGAATGTTGCATTTGAAACATTGAAGTTAAGTGGCACTAGTGTTTGCTTTCTTTCTCTCTGTTGTAATCAAAAGGGATCTTGACCTCAATGATATATTAGATTCCTAAAGTATTCAGGCTGTTCACTTTTGTATTCTTTATAGTGTTGTAGAATAAATAAAATTGTTTCCCATAAATTAGTACACTCAGAAACCCTAAAAACCAAATTGTAGTCAGGTGGACCTCATTTGCTTTAGTTACCCCTGAGACATATCTAGAACTTCATTGGATAAGTTGACTTGATTGAACAGTTTGGAAAGGCATGCACTTGTGTGTGTGTGTGTATAAGGTTCAACAAGTCACACTGCAAGTCAGAAGCCAAACATAAGCCTTCTCATCAGAGGAACTCTCTAGATAGCTGTGATTAAACTGTGAAAATTGGAATAAAGTGCCTGAATCCAGGTGTGTAAAGCATGCAGACTTAACCAATAATACTCAAAGCTGTAATTGTTGCCATAGCAGCTTCTACAAAAGTACTAAATACTTGGTTTCCTCACCACACCATGAATAACTTTGATATTTGATACATTTTTAGATATTCAAAATGTGGAATTAATAACCCTCTAATTTCAATTTGGACGTTTCATAATCGTAAGCTTTCTTTGCTTTGACCTACAGACACTTACCAGCCAGCTACTACTGAGGAAGGGTTAAAACCACCTCAAGAGGGGCCTGTATGATGGAAGACCTCAAACACTGCCCAGATTCAATCTACAAACATGACCTCATACTGAGCCTAAAGGAAGTAGTAGACTGAGGGCTCCTTTGCACTACTTGAAACCTATGCAAGATGTAGAACTGCAGTACAATCATTTGTGCTGTGCATATAATTTTTAAACAGTTACAACTTGTAAATGTCTATTATAAAACCTTTATTAAAACACAATGAACATGATTTTGTTAACCATTTTATTGTAAGTCACTTGTATTACTGCACCATACAAACGTCCATTTTTTTCTCACTGAAAATAAAACCCTTATGTACAAAATGTTTGATTTTTCTAAACTTCTCTACTTTTCCATTTAAACCACAGAACAGTCACAGTATCAACACTTAAAAGTCTATAATGCTGTACACAAACCCCAAAACCAAAACAAAACAAAATATATATACACATTTTAATAATGCTAAAATAAGCCGCTTCATGTAATCAACACTATTTTTTCAGTGTTGATTACAGTTAACCATGTCCTTGACAGTAACGCATCTCTCCAAATAAAATGCAGGTCAATTAAAGCTAATTTTAAGACCCATGAAAAGATGTTTCAATGTGCATTATTATACACAGCTGCCAATACCAGTCATGATGGTGCTTGTATTTAAGCTTTAAGCAAAACTTAAAATATTTCCAATAATAAACCGGATTTGAAATTGTGACCAAACTAAAAGTTAACCGAGATCACATGCTGTCTGTGGTGGGTGCAGTAGGTAAAAAAAGGGAAGAAGGTCAAAACATGAGTGACATAAGGACATACCTGTGAAAAATTCTTCCACTAACAAGCAAAAGCGTCACAAAAAGGTAAATAAACTGATCACGCTACTTATCAAAAGCATCCAGATACTGTTAGAAAACACAGATTCCTTCTTCAAACTATGTCAAAGTGTAGTTTCACAACTTTACAGCCTCAAAATGGTGAGTCTAAAAGCTGGTTCACTTGCACATTTTGATGGGGTGGTTGTTGGTCTTTTGTGAAAAACAGGGGATGGATAAACTCAGAGGTGAAGAGTCACTGAGTGTCAAAAATAACCTAAATATCTACAAATCGTGGCCATGGAAGAAGGGTTCATACTTGATGTTATGATGGAAAAAGACACAAACAGCTTCACTGTGCAACTAGTGTCTCCTGTTACACTCGTTTCCTTTAAATGCCCTACAATCAGCTGGTAGTTGTTTTTACTAAAAAAAACAAAAATACAATTAGGATAAAAAAAACAAAATAACTTCTCAGCTTTCAGAGGGTTTATAGGAGCTCAGGTGTGCCAACTCCTCATTGATTCTACTGATGAAACAAGTTGTTTCTACAGTGGATTCCTATTAAAAACCTAAGCTTTTAGCGCTGGCTGTCGGTAGAAGGGGAACGAGAGCGCGAGCGGGAACGGGAGCGGGAACGGGACATGGAGGCTCTCTGGGCAGGCGGGGGGGGAGGGCGGCGTGGCCGACTTGCTTGTTTTGGAGGAGCGTTTGGTGGGCTCCTTTGATTTGCTTCTCGGAGGGGAGGAAGCGCCGCCGCCGGGGGAGCCGCTGCGAGAGCGGGAGCGGTTGTGAGCCTTGGCCGGGCTGCGGGAGCGTCTGGGAGAACGCGATGGGGAGCGGCCGCGGGAACGAGAGCGTGAGCGAGAAGAGCTTTCGGACCGGGAACGACTTCTTGACCTGGAGAAAAAAAACAAACAAAAAAGAGTAACATTAGGCTAAAGCACAACCACAGTTTTCCGAGTTCTATTTCTTTCCTTTAACTCTGAGTTATGTTCTTCATTTTGCCACCGCTCTGCCACTACGTCAGCTCTTTAAAAGCAGGCGGATAAAAAGGCAACATGAGTATTAAAGTGCGATCTATAAGCAGCACTCAGCCAATTATGAGCAAAAAAAAAAAAGGGGGTTCCATCAGCCACAATCAGCTGACTTCTCCATCATATATCGATGCGTTCACGATGGAGGTTCCAGCAGACCACTCACCTCTTCTTAGCTGCCTCGATGAGCTTGATTTTCCTGCCATTGATTTCCTTTCCAGACAATTTCTCAAGGGCGTTTTTCAGATCGCTGTATGAGGCAAACTCAACCACCCTGGAAAAAAAACATAACATGAGGCGCCGTTATTTGTATTCTTGGTAATGCTTTTTTGACATAAATTGGATGGTAATTTCCTCTCAAACTGCAAACGTAAGCTCTCACTCTCTCTCTCTCTCTCTCTCTCTCTCTGCTTTCATACATAATGGCTTTACCCTTCGTTGAGCTTGGGTCGATGTGCGTCTGCGAAAGTCACCTCTCCAGCTTGTCTCATGAAATCTTTCAGGTCCTACACACGTAAACATCAGTTAACTGGTGGAGGGGCTCGGGACACAAGCACAGCTGAGACATTAAAAAAAAAACAACAAATAACAAAAAAAAAAAAAAAAAAAAAACAGGACTGATTTACCCAAAAAAGGAGAGATGGTTAGATTCTCTGAGAGGACTACACAGGCTACTGCAGGGATGAGTCCGAGAACCTCAAAGAATAATCAACCAATCAGTTCTATACATCTGCTTTTTTTTTTTTAAACAACAAACGCTAAACCTTAAAAAAAAAAAAGGGCAAAGTGTGTGTTAATTTAGTATCAACCAATTAAGACAGTTAGCAGACAGGTTGAGTATTTAGAAAAGCTTGGAGATTCTTGGACCCACTCATAACTACTACAGAGAGATGAACACCATCTGCATGAACTGAACTGCAGTGGTGCCACTTGGGCAGCATTTGGCACTAAGAGCCCCGTTTTCCCTGGCGAGGAGGGCACAGGGCTCCGCGCCGGGATCGCCCCTGTCTCGGCACCCCGCCTCAGTAAAGAGAGTGAACAGGGTGGAAGAGAGGAAACTACTACCTGAGAGCGAAACCCTTTGGGATAACAGCAGATTATATCCGTGGGCACCTGGGAGGAATTCACACTCTCTCTCTCTCGCTCGCGATGTGCGGGAACACCAGAAGGGGGGGGTAGAGGTAGGGGGGGAGATATCGATCGATCGAAGCCCCTCAAATTAACGAACCATCGATCAATACGCCACCACCATCACCATCGACTCTCGCTCTTTCCTCTCCTTTCTCTCTGCCAACTCTCTGTTTCCTCTCTCTCGCTCTCAGCCACACACCTGGCGCCCCCCGTGCCTTCAACAGGGGGCGTTGTGAGCGAGCGAAGGGGGCCACCAGCGCCTCTAGTGTGGAGCGAGCGCTCACATGACCAGCAGGCATCAACTAGGAGTAGGACAGACTCAGGCTCAACACCACAGGCTCAACCCAGACAGAAGGACCCAGAAGGGGTTAACTCCACCATAAGCGAGCTCTTCCATATGACACAACAGTCAGGCTGGCAAATAAAGGGGTGAAGAATTGGTTAAAATTTGAAAAACAGGAACAAATTACGTGTTTTTGTTGTTATTGCTCTTTGACTTATTACGTAACTGCATTAACTGCAGGTTCTTTAGAGAGATGATTTTGTACAGTTTGGGCCGAATCACATTTACACATATTTGATGTTCAAGTCTTAATGTGACTCCAGAAGCAGAGTTTCTATGTTGATTTCTACAGTTTTATATGTATATTGTTGGAGGCAGACTGTTGGAGATGTGAACAGGTGTTGCAGCTTTTAGAGGCTTGCTGTGTATAAATAAACATGTGTCAAAACTAACCTGCCAACTGACACGAGACGACAAGTTCTCCACAATCAGGCGGTTCTCAGTGCGCATCGGAGGAGGGTTTCGACTAAGAGAGAGGGATGTGTGAAGAGGATCAATCACATGAACACCAACACAGTTTGATCATTTTCAATCCAATTACTGACCTTCCACAATAATACTCACTTTTACATGTTATCTGACATATTCCATTCATATTAAATTCTCCCTATCGTTATAAAGCAATTAAACTGTCACTAAAACTGAGGTGTGAACACTGATACCTCCGACTGTTCTGAGAGCCTCTGCCATAGCGATCAGAGAAACGGCCACCTCCACCGCCGCCGCCTCCACCGCCTCCTCTGCCGCGTCCGCCCCGCAGACGAACACGAGCATGCTCGATGGTCACCCTGAAATAAATGATTTTTATTTTTTAAAGCAGAAGAAATTATATCATGGAAATAGCAAGGAAGCTAGTGTGGAAGGTAATGCAAACATCACATTTATCCTGAAGTAAAATATCTCACCTTTCGTTGCACAGCTCTTTGCCATCAAGCTCATACACAGCATCTTCAGCGTCTCTGGGGTCGTCAAATTCCTACAACAGAAAACAGATGAATTTATAACCACAGTTCCTTACATTTGTGCTTTTTCCAAACCCAGAAGAACAGCATGAAACCGTTTTAAACATCCCAGCTTTCCTCTGCTCCAAGCTATATGTCCCAGATGCTACTGCTGGGTTTAATTTCTATAATAAATACTAATTGTGTATAGTTTATGCTGGGTACTACTATTAGTAGTACACTGTTTTTTTGTTTTGGTTTTTTTTACAATTAACAGAATGAATCAACATGCTCTGCTGACTAAATAAGGCAGTATAAATCACTATTTTCTATGAGAATTGCATAATGGGGCAATGGTATGCATCAACAGTAGGCGTATCACTTTACTAGTGTAAAGATGCAAAGAATTCATATGTCTTAGTTAGCTGGAGCACAATTTATGTTTCATAGAAATTGGCAAATCTTTAATTTACTATTGAATTAAAAAAAATAAAAAAGCAATCTGAGTTTTAAGCTTGATGCACACAGGGAGCACACAGGTAGTTCAGTGGTATGAGTGTGTGTGCAAACAGGAAGGAGAACCAGAGACAAGCAGTTTAGCTTTGTGTTCACCTAACAGCAGCAGTTGTGGTCTGACTCTATCAACACATTTATCACTAATTCAATATCATATTACTGCCAGTCTTTAAGTGGCGCACAACATATCCGCTGTAGGTAGTGAATACGACAGAGGCAGACCACAGCTGCTGCTGTGTGGTGAACACAAAGCATGCACGTATACAGGAACCAGGTAGCTTGAAAACCAGTTAGGACATAACAGCAATGGTGTGCTGAAGTCTGTTCCCCTGCTGAATAATGTCCCCTCCTGTTAAAATTATGTTTCCTTTAGCACCCCCTGCATGCTTGGAGTTAGGCTTTGGTCAGTTAGATCAAGTCAAGTTATATGTATAAATCACTAATTTGACTGAGGGGGCTTTACAGTCTGTCGTTAGACCCTTAATTTGAATGGGGGAGGGGGGTGCAACAAAGGAGTTATTCTTCTCCCAGGATGGCTAGACATGCAATAGATGCATGTGCAGAATAGTATAAGAAGGACAAACCACAGAAATTAAGCATGGAAGTGGATAACTACAGTATAATGGTTAGGTGTTGCAGACAATGGAGGTTGAGATAAGCTTGGGGTTAGGTTAATGTTAGGGGGTAACAGACTAAAATATTACTTCAGAGTTATGGAGGCACGTCTAGCATGTGTCCACCGTGTATCTTACCACAAACCCGAAGCCTCTCTTGAGGTCGATGTCTCGGATGCGGCCGTATCCTTTGAAAAACCTCTCTACGTCCTTCTCCCGGGCCGAGG
Source organism: Scomber colias (assembly GCA_021039105.1). Lineage (NCBI taxonomy): Eukaryota > Metazoa > Chordata > Actinopteri > Scombriformes > Scombridae > Scomber > Scomber colias. Next base: position 4,852,113 of record JAJDFG010000019.1, on the reverse strand, counting down.
GGCTCAGTCGGCCGATGAAAATACGACAACCACTCATTCTGCTGTCGTTGGTAGTTATATCTAAAAACAGGCGTACACACATTCATTAAGCTAACATGCTAAAGATATACAAGAACCTCTTTTTAGTCATTTTCACTTGACCTGTGTCGTTTCGGGAACAAGCTAACGTTAGTCAGCCTGTGGGGCCTACAGGACGGTTCATTAGCTAATGTTGCCACATTCAAGCAAACCGTTGTTACTGGGCAATTTAAGCTCACAGTATGAATAAACACCACGTAACGTTAAGTCTTAACAAAACAAGAATTGCACGATAGTATTACGACATACTTTAAACTAGCACACAAGTACCTTTCAAGTGGTTTCAGACGATGCTACGGTGCTTGCTGTCGACGGTGACCGCAAACTCCGGAATTTAACAAAATGGAGCCTGTGCTTTGCTGGGAGGGGACGGTCAGAAAAAAAAGGCAAGATCAATTACAACCCACGTGACGTGTGACGCGAGGTGACGCTGCAGAACACGAAAAGAAACGAAGGGCAGAGATCTGGTTTCCGAACGTGACGCCACACAACCGATTCTATTCCTAAAAAATAAATGCGCAACAATGAATGATAATAATATATAATAGTTTACAGTATGAATAATATGATAAATTAATAATATAATACATAAGACCAAAAATATGAATCATCTTCAGTGGCCAAGTATGTTTACGTATACAAGGATACAAGGCTCTCACTGAAATAACACAAAATAGCATCACAAAAATCAACAATTTAGATTTATAAACAAGGAATGACTATGTGCTACTACTACCACCATCATTGATGAGCCAAATAATTGTACATATGATGTGACTGTTTTTATTTGATTTGATTTGATTTGATTTTACTTGATTTTATTTTATTTTGACACAACAACAATTGATTTTTTTAAATAAATGCCTACTGTGGCGCCGGATTCATTGTTATTATTGTTTACATAATGCTTTGGGATATTAGTGATTATGTTATTAGATTATTTTGCTGTATTTGAATATTTCTGGGCATCAACCTTTGTACAGTGGGTGAGTAGCCCCCAGCCAGTAACAGCGCACAGGGTGTGAGTTTGGGACTTGCAGGCATAGCCACTAGATTACATTGCTGTCTCCATCTCTCATCTCTGCTCTGCTTTCTATCTGTGTGTCATGGATGTATAAAGAGCCTCAGGTCTGTGTGTCTGCTTAACTGAGGGTGGGGCTGAGCTATACACACACACTCACACACACACACACACAGAGCAGAGAGGTCACAGCAGACAGGATGAAGGTCTGCATTCACAGCAATATCCTGCAATGAAGCACCTTCCCGCAGGGTTGTGCAGAGGTGTGGGTGTGTGTATTTGTTCTTTAGAACATAACCGCAGTGAAACAATACAAAAAATTATGTTTTATTTTTTTGCTTCACGGCTTTTGTTCTCACCAGCACTGCACATTCTCTTCATTCACTTCCCAGCTTGCTCGACCACTGCTGCTCTCTCTCTCTCTCTCTCTCTCTCTCTCTCTCTCTCTCTCTCTGGTCGAGCTAGCTGGGGAGAAGGGGCCAGCTTTGAATGCTGTGGAAAAGTATGACAAATATTGCATAGTATACTTTTAAAATAAAATGAAACTAAAATGAAATACAATAAATAATAATAACAACAATAATAATGAGAATAGTTTCTATTTCTGACCACTAGGTGTCACCCAAACACAATAATATTATACAAAGAGCAAGAAGAGATCACATATCATACAGTAGCTGTAACTCAATAGGACTCAGCAGGAAAACCAGTTAAACAGCAGGACAAATAAGATAATAAACCCCAATTTGAGCCAGAAAGGATTGTTTTTTAAAAACATAATTGCAAGCATATAAAATGAGTTTTAAAGATGTTATTTAAAGGGATCTACCAGTATGTTCCTGATCCAGGTCCCTCTGGATCTAATCAAACACAGCAGCACCAGACACTAAGCAGTTATGAAATAGTTGCAAATTATGATGCATCCAGATGAACTTTGACCAAGAATGAGGGTTTCTTCCATTTAATGCTGGTTAATGTTTGACCTGATTTTGGAATGATGGAGCAGATGGAGTATGACCCATTAAAAAAATACTGTACCATACTAAACAAATATCACAGCAGCTATTCCAAAGATTACATGATAACAGGGTATAATTCATAAGAGTCAGTCATACCTGATAAGAATATCACATGGTTCTATTAAGTTGTTGTAAATGTAATATAGAAACCACACCAGCCCGTACTTTAGGAAAACTGGAAGCATTATTAGAAACTGTGTATGTACTGACTGGTTAAACAGTGCTAGAATGAAGGCTAGTGTATTCATTGAAGCTGATATTGATTAGGTTTTAATACCACTTTGGAATATTCACTTTAAATTCCAAAAATGTTTCTAATTTATTTGTGTTGTTGATTTCAGAGACAGTTCTCAGTGATCAACAGAAAAACAGGAAGTCCAAATTGCATGTTGTATCTTTTGTAGATGTTGAAAGAACACCAAAAAGATACAAATTGCCAAAGTTCTAAAAAAATTTCATAACATCTGAAATGAACTCAGATTTCAGCATAAAAATGACTCATTTATAACAGTAAGATAAACATTTTCCTAGAATAACACAGAGGCTTGAATAAATGACACATCATCTTCCACATTCAAAAGAAAGCTTTAATTAGAAAGTTATATACACACTGTAAAATTAAATTAAACTTTATACAAATATTAAATTACTATTTTCACACCCACTGCCATGTACAGAGGAAAAAACCGAAGCTGAAAGCACTGAAACTAAGAATCAAGATGTGTACTTTTTTTTCTTTTTAAACCTGTTATTTTCAGGGAAGCAACACCGTACAACAGTGCTTCTGAACGCAATGTTAATTTTGTTTTTTTGTTTTTTCTTCTTTTAGTTTAATCCCGTAACATTTTAATGCCTTGTAGCAAAAAGGGAAGCAAAAGAAATTGTGAAATATAGGTGCTTATAGGTTCATCGTCATCGTCATCATCGTCATCATCATCATCATCATCATCATCACAGTAGCTGGAAAAGCTGGGGGTGGGGGTGGGGGGGGGGGGGCAGATAGGGATGGACATTCTTTTAGTCGTGTCCACAACAAAAATTTAACTCATTGATAAATACACAAAGACAGTTTTATGCATAGAATAGAAAAGAACAGAGTAAGGCCATTGGGAAAACAGAACACGTTGCAATATTGTAAAAGCAACCAACGCAGAGGCTTAAGATTATACATCCAAAAAAACAAAACAAAAAAAAAAAACAAACAAACAAAGAAATGTACATGTCTAAGGCAACATTCTGTTTGCATTAATGAAGTAGACAGCTGCAAATGCCAAATAAGAGAACAAGAAATTCAGATGGGTTTTTTTTTTTTCCTTCTCTTAACAGTTAGGCTTGAAAAGTAATTATCAGGATCCAGAGTCATGCTGTTTCCAGGGTGACCAGCTCAACCACCAAAGCTTTTCAAGTGACAATGAAAACAGAGGAAGACTTATAGCATGATTCTCTCTTAAAATTTGCACTTGGCATCGAAACAGTGAGTAAGTGAGTGAGTGAGTGTGTGTGTGTGTGTGGATGGGGTGTGGGGAGGGGTGCTATATAACAAAACTTTATTATTTCACTGCAACCAGTTGCAGTTGTGTCAACAATGCACAAAAGTGGAATCTTCGGTTGACTGTGAAGGCAGGGGAAGGGAATGGAGGGGAGGGAAGGGGGCAAAGCAGTTCCTCTAAAGGAGACTCGTGTTCTACAGCCATTCCAGCAGAAAATGATAAATATTCTAGTTGGAGAGTAGATGAATAATACACACATTGTGTACCGGACTCATTGCCTGAAGTGACGCTGGCTTATTCATGTGACTTATTCAGTGCTTGGGAGGGTTATTTTCCTATGGTGAAAGACAAGGACATTGTGAAGCCGGCCTCTTGATCCGAAAAGAGGCAAATCAGGAAATGGCTGTATCGAGGCCTACCATATGAGGACATGTCGCCTCCAGTCTAGCTGACACACGAAAGATGCGAGACAAACACACACATACACACACACACACACACACACACATGCACTCATAAACCCAGATTCAGCAACCCAAAGCAAATAGAGCCACACACCAAAACAATAAATATAGTGGGAAGAAAATTTAAAAAGAAAACCACCTTATAGTTTAGTCGTGTGTCTGATCGCTCTTTTGAAAGACAAGCCCCTCCCTCAGCTTCTAGATAAACTGTGACGTTATGTCTCCCTACCCTCACACAGGTGAGATGTAGCAGTTTCATGATGCCTCTTAGAACCAAAAACAGGAATCGAGCCCACTCATGTGACAGAAGCACCTTCCAGATACCAGGTGCAGCTGGCAACAGAGAAGAAAGTTCTTTATAGTTGTGATATGGTGCTTTATAAAACACTGCAGGCTGCACCCTGCTTTTAGCTCTTGTAGAGGTTCTCAATCACGCTAATCCATATTCTAGATGCCAACTGAATACACAGATAGCTAGGCGAAAGAGAAAGAGAGAGAAAGAGAGAGAGAGAGAAAGAGAGAGTGAGAAGAGACTTCATGCTTCAGAGTGGGCCACCGTGCTGTGACAGCAATAACTAAAAAACAACATGCAGCATTCACAGAGAGGGCCGCAAAACCTAGCCGTCACTCACAACTTTTCAAGTACAGTGGGAAGACCATTCTGATTATGAACGCCATGGTGTCAGGAGCGAAAACATCACAAGGTTTTTTTAAATTATTATTATTTTTTCATCCACAGTAATCCCTGACGGTCGACGTGTCTCGATTGCTTTTGCCTTCTCCAATGAAGCCTCTGTGAGCAATGTTAATATAGAGAACTACACCCGAGAGGAGGCAAGTGTATGGTAATACGTAGCCTATAGTACACAACCTTGACTCATTATGTATGTTTTACTCATATACATAGGGATCTATAGGATTTATGTTGAGCTGGCACCACTTTGTTTGTCTGGCTTGTCTTTCGTTTGATCCAGCCGCCAGGTCCAGCGGTGCTCCGTCATTGCTTATGGTGCAGTGGGTATTGGTCGTTGGCTTTTTGCTCTGCATGGGTAGCAATGGCAGAAGAGGTTGCACGGGGGGAATGGGCATAGTTCTAGTCTTTTTCTCTGCTGGCTGCTGAGGGGAGTCGAAGGAGGCGGGGGGGCAAGTGGGTTGACAGCCTCAGTCAGTCCTGGTCAGCAGTGAGAGATAGGGAGATAGGGCCTCTGTTGCTCTGATGCTGATAGCAGGCTGGCAGGCTTCATGCTTCCTTCAGCAGGGGAATATCTGCAGGGCAAACAGAGCACTAGAGTTAATGATCCGACCATTACATCACCAGAAACATTTCAATGTGTTGAAGTTATTACAATTCACTGCTTTTGCCCATTACAGTACACCTTCTCTCACTGAGAGCCAAAGACATACAAGCAAAACAGATCATTAATAAACAGGATCTTATGTGGCTACTTGTGATGTTACTGTCCACAAAACAGCTGAAATGTTCAAGTGAAATAATATAACTATTTAAATGTGACTGGTAATGAACTTATTTCAATCAAGAGACAGTAAATTGATCACTGAATCCTTGTGTCTTTACTTAATTTACACAATAAATAACACTGGGAATGGGTTGAAATGGATAAAAAAAAACTTTCAGGCTCAACCTGTTCTGAAGCAAATCAGCTAAATAACACAGTCTGTCGGTTCTCACCATCAGAGAAGTCATCCGTAGAGGTGACAGAGAGCAGACTGTGCTGATCGCTGCTCTCAGAGTCTCTACGGAGCGGTAAGGGGGCTGCGCATGCACCCCCAGGGTGCTCTCTGGCCCATGATGATGATGAGGAGGAGGAGGAGGAAGAGGAGGGGGCCTGATGAACCAACACTGTCTCTGCATGACGGCGGGAGGAGTAGGATGAAGAGGAGGAAGTGGATGGGAGACAGAAGTCTAAGTCTCTGTGGTGGCGGCTTCTGCTGGGGCCTTGGCCTCCTGTGGCCCCCTGAGGAAGCCCCTCGGAGAGCACGATCGGGACTCGAGACTCCGGAGGAGCCAGAGGAGGCGGTGGTGGAGAAGGAGGACGTGAAGTACCGCAGGGTCCACCGCTTCCATACACAGCCTCTTCATATGAGGGCAGAGTCACCTGGACGCCCTCTACCATGATGGAGCTGGACTGACCTGAGACTCCCTGCTCCCTCCTGATGGACGGACAGACAAAGAGAGTGAAACGGGGGGAAACGATGGATTGCAAAACCAGGCTGAAAGCTTGAAAGGCATGATGCAGCTATGTGTGTTGCGTGCTGCAGGGGAACCTCTGTGTAGAGGTGATTAGCGTTGACTGTGCAATCCCTTTACAGCAGGCTGCACTAAGCCCTCAGGCCCACGACACAATCAACAAGAGTGCCAATGAGCATTAGATCAAATGGTTCGAGCCTTTTTATCAGAGCTGCAGCAGAAGAGAATGTGACTGTGCGATTAACTCTTTTTAAAATACTTTTACTTTCATTTTTCAGGAATTTGAAAAATGCCAACTTGCAAAACTAGTCACCAGGTTTTGTACATCTTGTAACATCTATTAGCACAACAGGTGTGATAACAGAAAGGATGAGGAGCTAAATCTGCCGGTCACATGAGTCATGTAAGAGGGCTTTACAGCACCAAATATTAAAAGGGCAGAGTTCCTTTAGAGTAAACACAACTAAAACTTTCAGGTGTTTCAAGGTATAAAAGGCTCATAAAAAAATCCTTTGACATGCTCATCTTCTTTAGGAAAGCTAAGAAAACAAAAAGCCCACACATCAACATGGAGGTGGGGTGAGTGAGACAAGAAGTCAGAGAGTCAGAGATGTTCTACAAGGCTGTGTTTTTCATTCATCAGCTCTGTGGAAAAGATAGGCCGCCATTTTAACAAATAAAGCTGTCGACACCAGCTGCACAACAGCTTGCACTTTATACTGCCAACTATGACCCGAGGTGTCTTCTTTTACACTTTGACTTTATTTTTACTTGCAGAAGTGCATGTGCAAAGCTAAGCCTGGTGAGTTACAGCATCTCTATACACTTGTAAAATGTTATTACCACTAACTGCAGTACAATGAAAAAAAAGATTTGGGGCTGTGGGACACTTATTGTGATGATTTTGCTGACATTTTGAGTCTGGTGTTAGATTATAGTTAGGGGGAAATTAAGAATTTGTGTGCAGTGATGTGTGTGTCTTACCTGTTGTGGTGGAAGGACTTGAGTTTTGGCTGTACAAGAACAAACAGCACTACTAAAAGCAGGATGAGTGCCACAGAGCTAGCTGTGGACGCCACAATAGATAGAGCTGGTATACCCAGCGGAGAGCTCGGCTCCTTGTCTGTGAGACACAAGAAGACAGAGAGGAACAGAGGAGGTGTTAACAGGTTTTGATTTTACATTTCCTCTGTTGACACAAACAAAAGAAAGGTTGCCGAGGTGACAGACCTTGAGTGAGTCGACAGCTGATCTGCATCGGAGCGTCCCACTCGCCGTTCTGACAGGTGAGGAACTTGTAGTCTCCCTTCAGAGCGTAGCCTTCATCACAGAAGTACTCGATGACGGTCTTCTGGGTGAGGCGGTGGCAAGGGGAGGGGTGACAGCGGTAGCCCCCGTTCTCTGGTTCGGTGGGGGGTGAGCACACTGGGGAGGGGGCAGAGATTTCCAATCTTAACAATCACGACTAGGGGTTATTTACAGAAAATGTGGTGGTCATTTCCAGCTATGGTCAGGTTATATTCTCCCTGTTTAAATAGTCTGATTCTGGGAGAGAGTGTTCCTGTTGGCTCTTATCTCATTGTTGATGATGTGATACTGTGTGCTATTGAAATTATGTAATATTTTAGATGTGATGCAGTTGTGAGTACTAGTACATATGTGGGTGGGGAAGTGTGAGCATCTATGTAAAAATGAATGAGATACTGCAGTAAAAGAAAAAAAAAAAGTCCTCTTTTTAAACAACATCTGTGGCAATTTTAGTATACATTTGAGTTTAGGAGATACACTTGAATGCACCATGATGTCTTCTACGCTTTGCTGTACAAGATTGTAGATTTCAGAGTGTATGATGTGCACCTGAAGTCGTTTTTACAGTCTGTGGCCGACACTTTACAAAGCGACCTAGACGCACAATCGATCTTTAAATGTTTATGTTCTTTTAAGTGGAGATATTGTGACCGAGCCCTCAAGCGTAGATGGCGTGACGTGACTGCGGGTTAAAAGCTCGAGGGGCGGGGGGGACCTCAGGGGAGGCTGTTTGTGTGCATTGGTGGAGAACGAATTGATGCAGGTGTGTCTGCGTCTGTTTGGGAGTATCTCAGAGTGAGTGAGCGCGAGAGCCGGGTGCGCAGCTCCAAAAATAGAAAATCAATTTGTGGCAGGCAAAGTTTTATTGGCGCGGGCCGCCACAAATACATGAGAAACACTGAGTGTGTACTAAAGAGTCAAATATAATTTTAATTTGTATTTGTATTAATGTTTCCAGGAAGCTTGCCCTCATAAACATATGTACTTGTGTGTGAATACCTGAGTCATGCTCACCGATGTTTCTAGTACAGTGTGGGGGTTGATGAGACCAGGCTCCAGAACTGGTACAAATGATGGTGGTGGGTCCATCTGCAGTGAAGCCGTGCTCGCAGCCATAGGTCAGCAGAGTGCCCGGAGGAAAGGAGCCCCTGTTAGCCTCGGTCTGGTTCAGCAGTTCTCCGTGCAGCACGCTGGATGGCCGCGCACAACCTAAAAAGACAAAGAAACGAAGAGCGAAGAGAATAAGAATGAGTTCACTGCTTGAAAGCCTTAAAAAAACGATGGAGGACTGTTTCTCTGGCTCTATGCTTGGCTCATGTTTATAAGCAACTGCCAGCCACAGGACAGCAGCCAAATCGGCAACCTGAAGTATATTTTAATAATGTAATGTAGCAAGGTAATTATAAGATATGAAAGAAAACTAAGTGGAGTTGGAGACTGCCTGTAGACTGGATACGTCCCATTTTAATGCTTATTTATACTGGGATTTCCATTACAGGCCTGCTGTGGAAACAAGGACAATTTGTTTTACATGTGACCGGCTTCTCTCAAGAATAATATGGCAATATTTCGTCAAATAAACCAAGTATTTACGATCACTATTAGTGCTTGTTATGACTGGCTCCATTACAATCTTGATAACAGTTTTCCAGTGACTTTAAAATGTTAGTATCACTGCTGGAGTATCGTGCTGTTGTAAACTATCCAATAGTCTCCTCTGCAGACGACTTTTCACATGTAAACTCTGAAGTTGACAAGAGGAGCTGATAATTAAAGCTCAGAGGTATTGTTAACTGAAACCAGGTTGCATTTTACTCAAGACGAGACAAGGGACAAGCTCTGTATCAACACAAGTGTGGTGGAAACACAGAACAGAGAACACCTTAAGTGCTCACGATGGATTAAAACGTCACCGGGATCTTCATATAGATCTAATTTCTTTCGATTATCTCCTGCTCATTAAACCGTCTTCATCCCACGCTGCGATTGTGTCTATGTGTCTGGCGGTGAGACGGGATTTTCGGTGGGGCTCATTTACTGTGTTTTAATGACAGACTTGAAGCCCCGAGCCAGCCGGTGAAGACGAATGAGGCGGGAGAGCTAAAGTTAATTGCGCTTTGATCCACCTTCCCATGCGCCATCCATGATGTACGCTGTTGCAACTCCTTGTGTGTGTGTGTGTGTGTGAGTATGTTCGGTGTGTGAGAGTAAGTTATCTGAATCTGTGCTACACTCCTACAAGTTAAGACACACACACACACACACATTTGGAGGGGCAATCTGGCGAGAAAATGAGCGGCTGAATCCTGCAGGTGTGATCTGATACTACAACACCTGTGTAAACTGAGACGCTGACAGCAGTAGGACGACTTTACTTTTGGTATTACTGCTCTTAAAACTGACTGACGTACTGTGGAAATCATCGATACAGGCATTCCAATTTCATTACTACTGATCTGGATCATCTGGGAAGTAGTTACATAAGCATTTGGGCTTGGCTTCAGTGGAAAAATGTTCCAATACCAACTTTAATCACTCCCGTACAAAACCCCCCTCTGGGCCAAACATATAAATTAAGCCTGCCATAATAAGTTTTCAGTGTTTTATCTGTTCATCTTATCTGTTTGATTAATTCAATATAAAGCATGCTAAATGTGGGGAGTTATCTCAGTAAAATAGAGACACACCCATAATAAAGAACATTAATTAATGCCATCACTAATGGTCATATGGCTTATTATTTAATTCTTGGTCTGGGGTATTTATAAAATAATATTAGCCACGCTCCATTACAGAGCCTTATTGCTTGCTTGACATAAACAAACACACAAACACTGCAAACAGTCGCTTTGTCTTGCTTGTGTGTGTGTGTGTATGTTAAAAAAGATTGAAAGGGGAGACCATTTCCACAGCAGTGCCTCCAACATCCTCTAATCTCCAGGGGGGAGAAACGTCGCTCTAAGCTGGCAGCACGAGATTATGTGCAAACACTCAAAATGTGCGAGCGCCTACTCATTCGACACACACACACACACACACACACACACACACACACAAACACAAACACACACACACACACACACACACACACACACACATACACACACACACACACACACACACACAGAGAGAAACAAAGTCAACACCCATAAACAAAGACACTCCCAGGACTAAGTCGTGTGATACCAAAGGGTGTGTTATTGAATTTGGGACAAAACATGGAGGCAACGTAGAGGAATTGTTACCTTCTCAAATTCTGTGTTTCGTTCACAATATATTCTGTACAATCTGCACATCACTTTCCTGATTAGTCAATTCATTGTTTAGTCTATAAAATACCAGAAAACAGGGGGAAAAACGTCAGTCATCAAAATATATTTATATATATATTTCATTGACTTAATTACTCGCATTTGAGAAGAAAGAAGGCTTAAAATGACTTCACACAATGAGTGATAAACAAACCAGTTGAAGATACATTTTCTATCTATTGCCGAATTAATTAATCTAATTAGCATTTTAGCTCTAATGTGTTTGCTGTTGCATATTTTACAAGAAAGTTGATTAAAAAAACAAATCTGCAACATTGAATCTCCCGTTTAGAAAGTAACCGTGATTAAAATGTAACATTATCCATCTATGACACAGACTCGTGTCTAATGTCTCAAACACGAGCTGAGGGTTGGTTCAAGAGGCTCAAATATACACTCGGTTTGTGTGTAGAAGTGCCATTAATCCTTTTCATTCAAACACATGCATGCTCTGTCACACACACACAGAAACCCTATCTCCACACACACACATTTCAGGATGCCATTTGACACCGTGAGCCGAGCAGTTGTTGGTTGAGATGCTTCGGGGTGGATAAAGGCCCTCTGAGGAGAAGATGGTGCTAATGCCGGATGGTAAAGGTGATGAATGAATGACCCCAGGCTGTGAGGCGGCAGAGGGACATAAAGGCCCAAAGGGGGCAGTTTATGACAAAAGCCTTTGGCCAGCAGCCATTATTATGATCTTTTGTGGTCACGCTGCAGGGAAGAGAATAGAAGTGTAGAAGACAGAGGAATGTAAATGTATTAATCATCTCTTGTTTGTGAATGGCTTTCTTATCTGCAGGATTATCTCAGAGATACATCACTATGCAAACACAAATCTCATGTATACAGTTGTGTTTTTAAATGTCATAGATTAGAAACACTGGATTTTTTTCAATACCTAGACATTTCAATAACAAAGGCTTCTTCCACACAAGACTCTGCAGTGATCACATCAGCATGTAAATGTGCTGCTTAATGAAAATAATGAAAAACACTAAAAGAGGCCAGGAGGAGGAGCTTAAGTAAGAAGAAAATACAGCATTATGTTGTTTTAACTCCAAGAGAGATTATATATTATATATCCATCAACTGCAAGATTTGTTTAGTTTGCAGCTTTAAGCAAATCCACTATTGCATTTGTTGTCGTTTGCTTGTAGTTGATGAAGCCCTGAGAAGCAGTTACAGTGTAAGGTTAAAGCCTGGCTTCATTATCATTTTACAGAGGTCACTGAGGTCAGGTCAGTGTGACCCTAAAGTCAGTAAAAATGCAGCTTGGGGTCCTTTTAGAAGCCGATCAATCAGGGCTCACCAACTCATGAGTCTCTTGTACTGATACAACAGATGCTCTGGTGAGCTCCCAGTCTGTTCAGTCATCTGATCTGTTATCTGCATCGACTACACTAACACTGATACCACCACCTCACCTGAAACAAAAACCACCTCGGAGACTATCATAACAAATTCATACATTCTAATAGAGCTGCAACTAAAAATGATCCTCATCATCAATTGCAGTCACAATTTCTTAGAGGCCACAGTGAAGTCTGTAATTTGCTTGTTTTGTCTTATCAAAACCTTCATTATTCAATTCAAAATAGCCAATTCATTTTCTGTCAACTAATCATTGCAGCTCAAATGAAATATAACATTAACATTCAGAAAAGGAAGCAGAGGGTCTAGTTCACACAACAAAAGCCATTCGATTTGCTTCATCTCTTGTTTATGTTAAGTAAATTGATTGTGAAATGAGCTGCTCAGGATCTGGGTGGTTTTTTTCAACCATTTTTTCTGAACAACATCCTGAGGGAGACCCTGGGCTAGTGGTAAGACTGCATTGAAAATATTCTCCTACAAGCCTTTGCTTGCCATGACACACAGTCAGCGAGATGATTATAGCACCTGTAAAGTGCAGGATGTACCAGCAGGATGTACCAGCATGATTTTAACCGACTTTGAACTGTCACTAATTCAAATGAAACTAAAAAGCTGTCAATTCCACACTCTGATAAACACTGGCAGCATTAGTAACTAATAAGACATTTATCACAGATCTGCATTCATGCACACAAATTCTTGTTGCACATTTACATCCCTTGAGAACAGAACTTAAAACCCATGTCAGTTTAAAAAAGGGGAAATGAGTAGAAAACTTTGAAAGGTAAGACATGTCTAAAAGTGGTTGTAAAACTTAAGAGCAGTGAATTTTGACTTAAACTCACTCTCCCAGAGGATCACGCTCGTCAAAAAGTCAGAGCGTACCTTAGAAGATAAAATTCAAGTGGGAAATATATATTAATATATTAAACCTTAAAAAATTTGCTTTAAAAAAATATGCACCTTTACCAGGAAAGACAGAGAGGCGAGGGTGGAAAATAGTGGTGAGGGAGTTACTGATACAAAATTCTGACAGGGAAATGTACTCATCAAATAAAAAGGTAAAAAGAGAGGAGGGGGAGTTGAAGAAAAGGAGTCATGGAGTGCCGTGGCCAAAAAAAAGAAGAAGAGAGACATGTCGTGGCAGGTCCAGTGATTCTGTGTATGAGGGAGAGGCTCTGTACAACAACATCAGTGGTAAGAGTAGGCAGTACAGCTACAGTACATACCACACTGCGGCCTGGGCTAGTAGAGAAATGACTGAAAGAAACAATGACTCTGGTTTGTTACACAGAGATGTTGGATGTTGAAGTGGTTAAAGTATATAACCTCTCTGCCGCTCCCCTTTCCATCTCCCTCTCAGCCTGTTTTGAATATTGGCTTTGAAAATGACACAGAAAAATAAATAAAAAAAATATGATTAAAGCACTGAGCAATGCCAGAGTGGATTTAGTACGGCGTGTTTTGTGCTTATGAGGAAGAGAATGAGTCACAGTTAAACGCAAGCTGTTCTCCCACCGGTCTGATGGGAAGAGTTTGCTCAAGAGGACGAGGGGTTTTCGAGAAATGGTGAAAACAATAATGACTAAAACAGAGGCGCAAATGTATTTTTGAAAGCGGGTGGAAAGAAGAGAGCTCTTTTGGGATTCATAAATCGCAGAAACTGTCCCGTAAACTTGTGTATTAAGGTTCATCAGAGATCATCCCGTGCTTGCTTTCGATACTGGCTGAAGACGTGTGGAGTAAACTGGAGGTATAAGAAGGTGAAATTATTAGAAATCCTTTGGGTGCACTAATGAAAGCTGATCAAAGAGCTTAATTGCTAAAAGGTTGGAGTACGGCATCATGTATTGGGAGGACTGGGGCCAGGAAGAGGACTCAACACTCATGAGGCTGATTCCTAATCCTAGCACGCAGCGCCTTAAGGCTGTGCCTGAGGACACGCGGGCCACGGGGGGCGTTAAAATCCCCTAGCCTTGCTCTCAAGTGCCTGCCTGGCTGTGAATATCTCCCTCTCCCCATCTGTTACCGATGGCACTAGTCTGCTAAGAGCTAGAGGGTGTGTGTAGGGGGAGGGAGGAGGGGGATTTAGGGAAAACACGGTCGGGGGAAGACGGAGGGTTTTAGCCCTCTTTGCCCAGGCAAATTAAAATTCTAATTATCCTCTATTACAAGCTGGGAGCGCTCTAAAGCAGATCCGATACTGATGACTTCTGCAACCAGCTGTTTGGTTGCGCTGTAGAACAATAGGCCATAAAAGAGGGTGTATGTGTGTGAGAGTGTGTGTGTCGAGGAGCAGGGGAATTTGTGTGTGTGAATATATGCTAAAGGGGAGGGGGGGTGTGTGTGCTGGATTAAGCTAAAGACTGAGGGGATGATGATGCTCTCTTTGGCCTACTAAATATGTTTTTGTTCCTTTGTTGGCGTCTCTCCAAGTCCTCACTTGTTGTTGTTTTTAATGATGTTTCTGTCATTTTTGGGGACCATGGTGTTTGTTTTTTGCCACATTCCCCAGTCTCTGTCGCTAATCCGTGGGATTTTTAACCAAGCTGTTGTTATGTGCGGCACAGCCCGTGGTGGGATGGTGTTGGAAAGACTCAAGATTCGCCACTCAGTTCTGCAATTGGTGGATAAATGCTAGATAGAAATCTGGAGAGAAAATTGAGGTGTTGTTAAATTCTTCTTTGTTACAAACCATCAAAATTAATTGATTAGTCAGCTAGAATTTTGGGTGATTGTCAAGACATTTTTAAGCAAAAATGACTGAAATTCACTAGTTCGAGATTCTCATATGTGTATATTTTCTGGTTTTCCTAGTTTATTATAGTAAACTGAATCTGAGGCATAAACAGGACAAGGATAAACTTTTTTTCTCTGAATTTTGCAATACAGACTTCAATAAAGTGGCAAAAATGACCAACTAGGATTAGGGCCTGACCAATACTTGATTTTCTGGGGCTGATACCTATATTCTGGAATAAAAAATCTTCCGTCATTGATATATTAGCCAATAATCTTATATACACAAACACAGTTTTTTTGCAGTAAATGTCGTAAACTATAAATAAAAAAAGCCACATATAATGTACACTCAAAAAAGGGATTAAGTACAGATAAAATGCTGCCTATATAACTTAAAAAATATATATATCAGTACATGTCAGACAACCTATACGCAAATGTCAATATAACTGAGCTACAGGTGTGTTGTAAGTTTTACAATGTAATTCCCAATAATAAGACTGGTGTAGTGTAACATTATATATTAAAGAAAAGGGCTGATGATGTTTGGTAAACAGAAGATGCTGTATATTCCATACAGTGAAATTATTCAGTAAAGTACACTATAAACTAGAAATCATTAAACCGGTCATAACGTGACTATAGAATATGATATTGTGTGTATATGTGTCAAGAGGTACCTTCCTGCACTCACTTTCACAGACATCACAGACGTGAGACTTCACACAGTATGAAGTGACACAACTCAGTACAGCGACCTGGCTGAGTGACGCCTAGGCGTGACACACAATGCTTAACGTCTGGATGTGTGATACTAGCAGCGTTGTGTTCTTCCTCTGTGAGTGAGCTAGTGAGAAGTTGTCACACGATAACACAGGCACACACAATTTTGCTTTCATATTCTGTCCGTTTATAACAGCTGGACTCTAAGAGAAAGGCGGAAAGGGAACTAAAGCTCATATTGTTGAACCAGGCGAGAGGTCATGGGAAAGAAAATGTGAAAAAAAGGCTAATAAAGGTAGTCTTGTGTTACTGTAGTGAGGGGGGGGGGGGGGAACTGAAACCAAAAAGCGTGAAACCCATTTTTTCCAAATATTGCTGTTGTTACCGTGTCCTGTCCTGGGCGTGTGTGTGTGGGGTGGGGGACTTGGACGATGAAGAACAAGGATGTGGTGTGAGAGGAGGTGCCGGCATGTTTATACAAAAGCCTTTAAGTACACACACAAACAGGCGGACAGTTTACTAACCGTGGAAGTGTAGGCTGGAAGTATCCCGAGGCACCTTTGTACACAGCCGGTTTGTGTTTCTTGCTGACATCCTCTCTGTGTTATATGTGTGTGTTATGTGTGTGTGTGTGGACAGTTCGGGGGCACAAGGTATGAATTGGGGTGTCCGACTGAGCTGTAGGCACCAATTTCATCACAACGAATGTCCAAAATAAAGAAAAAAAAACACTGCTGCCAAAACCAACAGTGTCATTTCCACATTAAACAGGAAGTTTGCCAGAAAAGCTGAGTGAAATAGCTCTGGGATTTCAAGAGTATTTCCAGAGAACTCAACCGGTCCACTTATCTCATCTCTTCCCGTAGCTGTAACACAGTCCCGCACACACACACACACACACACACAATACATATACACAGAGAGTGAAGGAAGTCTCTAAACAGACAGAAACATCCTCCTCCTCCTTCTCTCCCCACCCATTCCTCCCCTGCTGTTGCAATGCTTTTAACAAGCCACGTGTGCTGCCATTACACCCCATTGTCCCCTGTTCATTGAGGGATGGGACATAGTGACAGATTTAAGCAGCGTGCCTCCAAAAAGGACAACAGACAAACTTTGCATTTGAAGGGTTAAATATGCATGAGAGGCCAAAGCGGGTGAAATGGTGAGGGAGGGGGCAGCGGAGTGGGGGAGTACCACTATTGTATGACCCTCTCCTCAACCCCAAGATACAAGCCTGCACACACACACTCCCTCTCTCTCTGCACTCGAGTAACAGATGGGAAGATGTTAGCGAAGGCGAACAGTGAGCTCCCCCCTTCTCTCTTCTATCACCCTGGCCGCTGAGGACAGCTGGGAGGCAGACATTCCTTCTACTCAGCTTTCAGAGGAAAACAAAAGAGTGTGTGGGACCCCTCCTACACACACGTGCATGTGTTCAGACACACAACCCCCCCCCCCCCGCTGCCACCCCCCAAAAAACCTGTCAATGCAACTGTGGGCTGATCATATTTCAGCAGAAGTGCCAGCCAGCAGAAGAATGAGTGCTGTTGCCTGGGACATTTGCTGAAGGTGAAAGTCAGGGAGATAATCCCAACCCTGCCTACCAGCTCTGACACGCTCATCTGTTGTTTCAAGTCACAGAGAGGATTTTAGGGGCCCATGCCAAAATTAGGGAGTGATACATCGATATATTAGCCCATAATGTTACATGTACATAAACTCACATTTTTTAACAATGATCCCTCAAATGCAGTTATCAAACACTTGTGACAGAGACATCTAATGGTCTGCGTGATATTTTACTATTTAATAAACTTTATTGTATAAAATTACATCAGCGCACTGAAACTGTGAACTTGACTGGGAATTCAATCATTATAATTAGCTATATAAAAAAACAAACATGCATATATAAAATTGAATTAAGAAAAAGGAGTGGCACATACTGGACAACATATTTTCTTCTAAAGATTCATCTGTGATAGGTCACTATCAGTTGATATTATTGGCTGAACGATACACCTGTGATAGGTCACTATCAGTTGATATTATTGGCTGAACGATACACCTGTGATAGGTCACTATCAGTTGATAATATAAACTGAACGATATCAGTCGGGCTCTAATGGAAATCTTTAAAAAGCTGTCGGCTTGCTGCTCTTGTCTTTATCAGCACATACTTCAAACACACTGACTATTAAATATAAGAGTTATATTGTGTTGAGCAGGAAGACTCATTACAATCCTGTTAATGTCAATTTCAAAGTTACAAAGACACAGATGGTACCCAACACTCTGCATCACATTTCCAATGATTCAACAATGCAGTCAGTGTTACAGCCCCGTCTCCGTCATCACTCTAATCAAGTCCAAATGAACTTTGATGGAGCAACTGCTCAGCCAGAGGGTGAACAAATGGCAGCGAGCGTGAGGGTGTATAAGCTCTCCAACACATGCAGTCGGCCCCGCTGAGTGAAGAGGGTACGCAGTTTGCCGTCCTGGCATTCTTTGACGACAGTGGGCGCTTATAGGCTAACACACTGTGTAACGCAGATCTCAAAATGCACAATGAATGGTGTACTAAAAGCTGCTACTAATCTCCTAGTCATGAAGGGTAAGCTGATCAAAGAGTGTCATTGCTGGTGTATGTATGTGAGAGAATGGGGGAGGAGGAGGGAGAGGACACAAAATAAATAAAAAGCAGCCAGGAATTTAAAAGAATATAGCAGTGTGCATTCATGTGCTCAATATTAAATGACGTGGATCAGGATTGAAGTCCAAAATATGATGAGGACATTCCCGCCCTCTGTTTCTGCTGAAAGGAGTATAAACTCTTATGATCCTCTACCTGTATTTGGCAATGAAAATGAGCCATTCCCAAGAGAAAATCTCAAGCTGTTGGGCAACTATCCATGAACATTATGTTCCAGCCAAGCACGCCATGTCAAGACAAGTTGGAGAAAACTTCCTATCTGTGCTATTAAGCTATGAGCATTTTCTTTAAAGGAAATTCACTGCTGAGCAACACTGAATTCAAACTGGTATATAAAGTATATGCATTATTGGAAATGAACCATGTCTTACAACACAATAAGAGAATCTCAGTTCTACTTTTCTGATAAATAAATTTCACCTCAGATTTAAAAAAAAACCCCACTAGATAAGGAAATGAGCAAACAGGAGGAACTCCAGTGAGAGTTCCCAACAATGACGCCTGTTTACCATCATGAAGAAGATACAAAGTACAGTTTATATTGCTGTCTGGAGCGCAGTAAACAGCTTGTGAACGCAAACACAGATATGAGACTCTGTCATCATCCAGAGCCTGGATGGGCCTGCAGCCAGCGCAGACACAGGCACACCTCAGCCGACTTGTAGCTTTGGGAGCAATTTGGCGTGTGGGGAAAGGTCATCACGATGAACAGTAAACAATACAGTAACTGACTTATACATGCTGACTTTTATGGGTTTTATTATGGCAACTTAGATGATATGAAGCCTCCGGTCATCAAGTTATTTTAAAACCGGTGAAGTGAGTTGTAAGTAATCTAATTTGTCACTCAAGTCTAAAATAAGTTACAATGACTTTAGCCTAAACATCTCAGCTTACACACAACGCTGGACCATTAGAACAAACTGTTAATTATAGTCCTGTATTCATTAATCAGCCGTTTATTATTGTGTGTCATTATAAGTCAATGAATAACACCAAATATATGCTGGTTGCAGCTTTACAACTGTCATGATTTAGTCACATTTCTCCATTTTCTTATCATAAATTTATTGCTGGAGCTTTGTGGCTCAGACTGAGTGGGCAGACATCTTTGGACTTTGAAAGCTTACGGCAGCCATTTGTCATTTTTCT
>JAJDFG010000019.1:2957500-3027500 GCA_021039105.1 Scomber colias | reverse complement strand
GTCAATAATCATCTCATGCCTGCACTCTTTTTTTTTTACGTGCCACATATTGATTTTCTTCATCTGTCTCCACCTCAAAGTGCTGACTCTGGCTCAGTCCAGGCATGAGGCAGGCGTAATGTGTCGACAGCTCAGAGAAATGTGGCTGTTTGCATGTAGAAATGTGGTTTCACTCCTTAGCTTTTCACAGATTTTACATTTAAAATGTAATTTCAGAAGCAAAGTATCTCATTTTTATATTCTGTAAGGTTCATTTTTCTCACCCTCTACTGCATAGACTCCACTGAACACATGCATTATGAATTCTCAAGCTTAAGTGTGTCCTGAATATGCTTGGAATGACAAATATGGCCAAAGACTGAACTATGAACTAGGACTATATACAAATGTATATCACTATAAACAGGAATTTAATTCATTCTGTGTTCATCTGTAGAATAAAACAAGCTCTGAAACATCTGGAGCAGATGTGGTGTTTTAGTCTACTTATGAATGCAAGCTGCCTTTTAGATTTATCATGTTGATTGAATTTTGGGGCTTTACGCTGTTGTTTTACACAGTCAGTAACTGCTATTTGAACTGAGTCACTCAGAACAAAGATGAAAGTGAAATTTTTTCATCTTCATGCACCGAGTCAAATCAGTTTAGCTAGAAGTTTATCATTTATCAGAGAGGACACATTTTAAATTCTCAATTAAAATTCACATTTGGTTAGATACTGCATACATTTTCTCTCATTTTCACTTAACATATGCCCCAGATTGACCTTTTTTTTATTTATCTGTGTGTGTGTGTGTGTGTGTGTGTGTGTGCGTGCATGCAGGGCGGAGGGAGGCATCACTAAGGGCTCGACCGTAGGCGTCCTGCTGGATCTGACCAAACACACAGTGACTTTCTTCATCAACAAGGAACAGCACGGACCAACTGCCTTTGAGAACCTGGAAGGGGTTTTCATGCCTGCAGTTAGCCTCAACAGAAACGTACAGGTCAGTGTGTGTGTGTGTGTGTGTGTGTGTGTGTGTGTATGTGTGTGTGTGTGTGTGTGTGTGTGTCAAGAAGCTGGTGGGACTTTACATTGACATCAGAGTCCACATTCAGCAGCAGAAAATGGAGCAACCAGTCTTGTATATCCTTGTAGCATTTAGATTTTTAGCCTGCTACTACAGCAGCACAAAACAACTATCATAATAATAACTCAAAACTCAAAACTCTTGAATGAAACCACAAGTTGCATTCATGACTTCTCAGTTTAGCTCAAAATAGCAATTCATTTAATTTTTACAACCACAGACATGTCAGCAATCATAATCTTTTCTTTTTGTTTTCTCCAACAAAAAATGAATATTTGAATAAGTAACTTAAACCATAAATGTAGAAATATTGTTACAGCTGCTACATTGTTGTACCACTGCTGACACATCTGGACTAAGTCATCTTACATTAGAACCTGATAACTAGTCAAGTTATGTTTAATTATGTAGACAAAAAACATCATTTTCTTACAGAGTTTTACACTCAGTATGGTGCATGATATAATATAATTGATATTAATAATAATAATAATAATAATAATGATAACTTTATTTAAATAGCACATTTCAAAACAATGTGCTTTCCATAAAATCAAGTTAAACAGAAAGAGCAAAATTGATAGTTCTGATAAAGGTTCAGGCAGTTAAGATTATAAAATATCAAATCATAAAAGAGTAAAATTAACAGTAGTTGAAAGCAATGAAATAGAGATAAAATATAGTATTAAAAACATAAAAAGGATGATTAATACAGTCAGTAAAACTATATGAAGATGAGTTTTAAGAAGTGATTTAAAAGATGAAATGTGAGATACTATAACTGAGGGGCCTGGACAGAGAAGGCCTGGTCCACCTTGGTAAGATCTATACAGTGTGGAGCCCCATGTGTATGTTCAGGTAGATTAGCATTAGCTTTAGAAACTAGCAAGTAAGACTCTTGCTGTGTGATTAATGTGACACTGAAGTTATTTTATTATTCATTATATGGTAATTTAAAGGCTTCACTGTTTATTGAAATGACCTTAACGTCTGATGTAGTCTTAAGTTATTTGTGTACAACTCCAAATATGTTCCACATCCAAGGTGTTAAGTGAGTATGTGTCAACCCAGCTGGCAGTGAAACTGTGATCTCAGGTGATGGTCAAACATGCCTTAAATCATACTAGATGTCAAATATGTGTGTGTGTGTGTGTGTGTGTGTGTGTGTGTGTGTGTATGTCATCTCCAGATCCAGCTGTGTTTTTACTACATAGCCTCAATACATGATGTCACATCTCGTCATAGTCTGTCCTCATCCTCAGTAGCAACGATCTCATTGTGTTCCCTCTTTTTTTTCCACCCACTGCAGGTGACTTTACTGACGGGCCTGGAGGTGCCAAAGAATATCAAACAGTAGAAGATGAGCGTACCCCCCCCCCCGGTCCCCATCCCCGGATACAAAACCTACAGTGTCATATGCAGCCTCACTTCA
The DNA here is from genome assembly GCA_021039105.1 of Scomber colias. Classification (NCBI taxonomy): domain Eukaryota; kingdom Metazoa; phylum Chordata; class Actinopteri; order Scombriformes; family Scombridae; genus Scomber; species Scomber colias. The sequence goes on along the minus strand of JAJDFG010000019.1, from coordinate 3,024,998 downwards.
CTCCCACGTGGATCTTTTTAAATCCTGTCAGATGGGATTCGCCCCTCTCCCGACCCCTTTGTCTTGGATACACTTTGGGAAGTGTGTGAAACCTTGCTCCATCATTTGCCATGAAGGAATAAATATGAGTTATGATTGGCTATAAATATATGGATTGAAGCTTGTGGACATCACTACAGAGTTACTGCGGATTGCCATACTTTTTTTTTTCATATCCCAGTCTTTGCCATGTGAACACTAGAATAATAACAGCACTTATGTTATTATTCCAGCTTTGTACTGTTGTGAAAAACAAAAAAAAGGACAAAATGGCCTAAAATGTCTCCTAGAGGCCCTCACACTATCAACAGTGACTCAAGACTCAAGTTATCTTTTGCTTTTCGTTGTGCTAACTGATACCTGATCTGTTTAATGTTAAGATATACAATCAGAAAACATCACTACAGTCTTTGTTAGAAGTTCATAGTTATAGGGTACTTTCAGAAGGCGGGAAAAAAAAAGAAAAAACAGGGAGGGAGAAATGACTCAGCGATGCTCTGTGTTGCTCTGCTTCTCTCTCAGGTGTGTGTACAGATAAAAAAAAAACAACAGATGGAACCAGTCTTATTTTTTAGGAGTTAAAATGGCACCACGGGTTGTTTCGCTCATGAAATATTCAAAAAGCTCAACTTTTATCTCAGTTGCAGCTCCAACAGCACTTCCCCTCTCTGTTTTCTGTTTCTTTTTCACCCCACCCCACTTTCTGCCCTCCCTCTCAGTTTTTAATAGAGAACTGACTTCCTGTCTGTAAGGTAGGAATATCTGACAGCCATCAAACTCTCTGCGTCATACAAAAGTGGCCTAAAGATGGCTTTGGTGCTGTTGTCAAAGGTTTACACACGCACAGCGAGCTCAAAGCCAGGTTCTGTTTCATTGTTGAGTGATGTGATAGATCTACAGAGGCCTGGAAGAGGCGACTCAAGTTTTCACCCTGAGGGAGGAATGTTAAAGACATGGACCCCGAGCCTAACCTTTCTTTCTAAAAGCGGTTGTTTCGTGGTCATTTGATTGTGTCTTCATCTTCCAGTCTCTCTGTAGAATCTTTAGCAGGTACCTTTAATGATCTTGAGAAAGTCACATCAGGTAAAGCTACGTTTCGCCGACGTTCACTCAGGCAGGTCGGGTACGGCAGCCTGTAGAGGACAGTAGCTCCAAAATCCAACCAGACCACTGTGACTACGGATTTAACAATGTTTAAAACAGGCGTTACCCATGTATATTTTATCAAAGCCACTTAACTCAATGCAGCAGAGAATGGAGAGTTTTTAAATGAATTTAAGGTTATTTAATCTTTATTACGATATTGACATATTTCTATTCCCTATAATGTTCAGAGTGTGGGAGAGAGAAGTGATTAGAAGTGTAGAAAGACCTGCCATACAAATGTTCAGGGTCATGTATGTATGTGTGTGTATGTGTGTATGGTAATCCACCAACTGTAAATAGTGGACTTGTGATAATGGTGTGTGATATTAAGCATGGATTACACGCGTCAAACAAGTTTACAAGATATCTGAAAGCTGTATTGTACATAGTCGACTGTATCATTGTTCATTGCAACGAGTGACGTTAAAAGCCAACCGCTACGACATCTCGCCCTCTGCTGTTGAGATGGAGGCATGACAGGATTCATGCATTTGGAAAGTGATTCTGTTGTGACATATTGGTCATATGTGTTTTCATACCTTTAACATTTTTGTCTGATAAGGTGTCATTTATCTATCTCATGGTATTCCAACGGTCAATCAGGGACATAAAACTGTCTTTTTCTTTTGTTTTACATGTTTTTACTTTATATATGTTGACAAGACTTACTGTATCACACCCTTATTCTTCTAATGTCCACTTCAACACAAACTTTACATATGCCAGGTGAAGCAGGTATTTCTTACTAAAAATTAGAAAGGTCTATTTTCAATAATATAACAGAAATATTATACATTCGTTAATACTTATTTTAAAATGATTTACTTAACTGTAAAGAACTAGAGTGGTACGATATCTTTCAGTTCTGTTCTGCTTCCAAATTTGGGTTCTTTCTTTAATGAATGGAGAAATTCTACTCAAGAATATTGATTGAACCTTTTTGGGAGCTGGAGATGAGGTTATATATGTAATTTTTAATCCAGAATGACAGGTTCAAGACATGTCCGTCCTAGAATAAGCAAACAGACGGTGTGTTACGCCACAGAGCGAGTCTGGAACAAGCCTGACCGACTCACCTGGTTTTCTGTAGTGAATGCTGCATTCAGATTATGTGGGGAAACTGGTATGAGGTTGTGAAGAAGCTGTGATTCAGGTTCTCCGTTTGGTTTCACCTGGTCAGCATAGATGTTTTTCATAGAAGACATTCTGATGTTACACTCACTGTGATGGCTTACTTACCGAGACACTTGAATAGAACAGGGGTCATTGTTAGTGTAAAGTAGGATCATCATTGGCATTGGTCAGGATGCATGGGAAGAAAGGCCATGAAACATCACTCTTAAAGGCTTATTTCAATTAATCAGGAATTGTACTGGTGCAACTATAAATGGAGGCACAAAAAAACCCCACACATGGGTCTCCAAGTCTGAAAGAGACAAATACAAGACTAAATTTACACCATCAATCTAATCATCCCATGTCTTAAAATAAGGTTAAATGCACATGCAATGCCCAGTCATATCCAAGCTATTCCATAAAGGGCCATGTGGCTGCAGGTTTTCAGACTTGCCTCTTCTAATCAACTGATCTCAGTCTTCAGACAGTTGATTGGTCAAATCATGTGTGCTCTTGATTGGTTGGAAGAAAGACCTGCAGGCACACAGCCCTTTATGGAATAGTTTGGACATGTCTCTGGTAAGAGGTTTGATCTTACTCTTTAGTTTACATCAGTGTCCAAATTCTTCCATAAAGGGCTGTAATGTGCCTGCAGGTTTTTCTTCCAACCAATCAACTGTCTGAAGATTGAGATCAGCTGATTAAATGAGTCAAGCCTGGTGAGCTCCTGCTGCTTGGTTGGAATGAAAACCTGCAGCTACATGAACCTTTATGGTATAGTTTGGACACCTCTGTCTTACCAGGTCTGCTGCCCAGTGTGAAGGTGAGAGAATGAGTGAGAAAGTATTTCATTACAGTGCTGACATTAGATCAAGAAAATAAGCCCATAATAAGTCATTTGATTAAAGTTGAAATCTCTACTGCACCCATATATAATGTACCTGCTGTGTAACATCCTCTATGGTTGACTACAGGTCAGAGAGGTGAACCACTAGAGGAAAAACACTACACTCTAATGGTATTTACGACCTTGTTGACCTGAGCAATGCTTTCCAGTGGCATATTTCCAACCTTTCACCTTGTGACATGAACGCAGCATTAGTGTAAATGTCAGGATTTGAACTGGTTCACCCCCCTCCCCACCCCTGCTCCCAACTCCCACTCCCAACTCCCTTGACCCAGAAACCAAACATCTGACTATCTGCCATAGGGGACTTACTTTCAACATTCCCCCAGACTGCCAGCTACCGCCTAAGGGTAACATTTGCATCATGCTAGGCTTATCCTGACTGCTAACCTCCATACACCAGAGGAGAGAAATGTGCCCCAAGGTAGACTTTCATATAACCCGGGTATGAGATTTGGAACCCTGGAGGAAAGTGAGACATCTATCATGTTCTTCTGCAAGTCTGGATGATTTTTTGGGAAGGATTAGGGGGGAGGGAGGGGGTTACATGTCTCTAGGCAGTTTTGCCTCAGAGTATTGCAGCAGAGGTTTGGGAAGCCAGTCAGGTAAAATGGGGTCAGGCCAAATTCTTCAAACCAACGCTTAATGTGGCTGATAGGAACCATCATAGCACGTTATTTTACATGATTCACATTGTACTCACTCCTGTGTAGATGCGCTATTGTAAGAGTGCTTTTATGGCATGACCCTTTACCCCCACACTCACCCACCCACCCATGAATGTGAGATATTTAACTTGGAGATATGGTGCTGGGGGAAAAAAGCATGTCAACGCGGCTAGCTACTTCTAAAAAACTAAATAAAAAACAGCACAGGGACAAAAAAAGTCATTTATTTACTGTATTAAGTATGAATATATTTAATAATATATTTATTTTATTTTCTATATCACCCTCTTTCAATTTCAAGTATAAAAGTGGAATGGCTACTGATTATATATGTGTACATATACTGTATATGGTTGATTGAAAAGGGTTGCAGGTAAAAAAAAAAACACAATCTCCTCAATGTGACACTTTTAGCTTCAAACATGTGTGACGTGCTGCAGATAAGCTTCATATTTCCTCATGCTCTTTTTCTTAAATATATAGAAATATATATATATAACACAAAAAGCTGCTTCAGAGAAAACTGTGTGAGAATTTGTGACCTCACCCAGCCGCACACTGCCAGATCACACGGGTCTTTGTTTCGTCATTATCATTCAATCGTCCACTTTTTATGTTTTTCCCTTTAATGAAACGGATAGATCTGGTTTCTGTGAAGACTTGCGATGTTAAGATCTAGAGTTTGGCTTCTCGATGCTTCTGAGAGGTGATGTAAATAGCGGGTTTTTTTTAAAGGGCGAGACCGTGCGGTGTTTGTGTGTGTGTTTCTTCATGAAAATGTCTGTTTTTTTTGTAATAATTACCATCGTCTGTCTCCTTGACATCCCCTTTGATCCCCGTCCCTTCCTGCCAACTTGTAAATGTTTTGTACGACTACATGGTTTGTATATGAGGAAAAATGCATTGTAACTGCGTTCATTTTAAAAGCCTTTACAGTGTTAAAAAAAAACACCAGAAACTGAAACTGTCTTCTTCTTTTTTCTTTTTTTTTGGGTCGTTTATAAAACAAAATAAATTAACTGTGATGGAATATGATTGGACAGAGGCTCCGGTTCTGTGCATTTAATGTCCTGCCTGCCGCAGCAAAATCAGGATCCAGTCTGAGGATTGATCGATTCCTGACTCAGCAGTCTTTGAGCTGTAACACTGTCTCATAATTTACAGCAGAGTGGTGACATGTCCTCAGAACTGCTTTTCATCATCAGGTCGTGTCCATTTCCTCCTCATGTGTCTGGCTGCAGAGTCACTGATGGAGTTCTGGTCTGCTGATATTCTCCCCAGCCTAAAGATTTAATCAGTCACCTGCAAACACACACACACACACACAGAGCTCAGAGACCATATGCACTCCCCTTAATCCTTAACTTGCACTAGTCTCATTAGCCTAAAAGCCAACTGATATATCGGCCAGCTGATATTATTGGCCGATATTGAGCTATAACAGATATATTGGTATCAGTGAATACGTTGTCCGATATGTGCCAATATTTTTTTTCATAGCTAATTATAATGATTAAATTCCCCACTGTTTCAGTGCACTGATGTCATTTTATACATCTCTTTGCTTGCTATTGATTCGTTTTGCTATCATTATGCTATTATATTATTGTTATATCAGTGGTATAAAATGATCTTCAAATTATAATATTGTTTATCACGATCATTTCTGAGACAATATATCCAACAAAAGTAGTTACTGTGACAGAGCTAGTCACAAGCGTTTGATCACCACATTTGAGTGATCACTGCAAAAAAAAAAATGTTTATGACATATAATATAATCGGCCCAGAAATCGAAAACATCAGTATTGGCATTGGCCCCAAAACTCCAGTATTGGTCAGGCCCTACTAATAAGCAGAACTCCTCATCTTTTAATCCCTCTTCAGTCATTTGTAGAAGAAGAACACACACCTATTTACTTCTCCTTTTGCCTTTGATTTTCTGGATCTCCTTGGAGCTGAGGATCAGCACGCCGTTCTTGAAGCGCCCCACCTGACCCGAGGCCGAGCCCAGACCGGAGGACGCCTTCTTCGTCTTGTCCCTGCTTTGAGATGTGCGACATATGGAAATGCAGCTTTTTCAAACGGCTGAGACGTAACCAGACAGGCTGTGTGAACATCTGTCAGTGTGAGCTTTTCACTCTCTGAAAAGCTCAAACGATGCCAAATATGAAGAAAGATGGAAAAGAAGCAAATTACTGCTGCTGTGTTTCTATCCACAGATTCTGATGATTTAGACTACTACTTATTTAACATAATTATATACTACACAGCTTCAAGGACACTTAGGGAGAGAAAATGTTTGCCAGGGTGGAAGTCTGAGCCTTTGACTCTCACTTGACGCCGCCCTGCTGCTGCTCTGTGATCCTTGAAGATGTGTAATGAGAGAAATGTTTATAGTCCACCCACCTTTGATTATTCTGCTTCTTCTTTTTCTTCTTCAGCTCCTACAGAACAAGGACACATGCTTAGAATCTGAATTTCATATATTTAATTTAATTACCATTTTATTCATTCATGTATTATTCAACAGATAATAACCACAGGTCTGAGGTTGTCATCTCCATAAGTATAGATAACAATCTAGTGATATATATACGTCCACTTATATGTAAAACTGTGGCAACCAGTTTCCTGTTTAACATGTCAGACTAACTGGAGGTGCAGGTCTTACCGGTTGAACTTCCTCCTTTGCTTTCTGCTTCTTCTCTTTGACCTGCTGCTGTAGCATCTTGTAGTTTAAATACTCCTTCTTAGGAGGCTGATCAGGAGAGAAGAAAATATGTCAAGCAATTTGGAAAAACACTAACAGTAATAAAGTCATGAGGTTTTCCAGTTTCAGAGGAAATAGGAGGAAAGTTGTGCTTACTCTGGCTCCCAGCATGACGGCTCTGTCCTGTTCAAAAACACGCTGCTGCTCCTTTTTATAGCCAGTGATTCCAAACCGATGCACCTCCAGACGAGCCTAATACAGCACACACACACACACACACACACATACAAATAAACGTAATATCATTTTAAAACATGCAGAAATCATAACTATATTCACATAGTGAGGCCACAATTTTGCCTTTGACTTAAATCTTCAGTCAAAGCAGATGTTTCAATTTAGTAAATCAGCTCTTGAGCCACATCTGTATAAACGCTACAAGAAATGTCTTAAAGAATATATTTTAAAAAAGTGGGATAAAAATAGTCACCTTTTCCAAATTGAGTTCTTCTAGCTGGTCACTTTGTTTCTTCTCTGTTGTCTGAAGGGGCTGGAAGTGATGACATCACACACACACAAGGCAACAAACACAAGAGAAGAAGGAGAATAAAGTGAGTAGATGAGCATAGACAGAGAAGGTTAACTGAGTGTTCAAACAGTAAATTAAAAACTAACTTCTAGGAAGAAAACAAGCTACTTTTAATAAGAAGGTGCTGCATTAGTTCACACAGCTGACTTGTGATATTAACTGTGATTCAGCTCCTTAAAGTAAAGCTGCTGTAAAAGTGATTAATCCTATATGAGATGATTTTAGTAGCTGCCTCACAGTACTCTAACTGCTTGTCCTGGCGTCCATTATAATGTCAAATCTACTTTCCCCTTTAGCCCTGTTGCTTCATGCCACCTATAGGATGTTGCCATATCTACATCTCATCATCGTCTCTTCCTTGATCATAGAAATGATCAGTTTCTCCTCCTTTATGCTGTGAGGAAATATACTTTCTCTTTGTGCAATGAAACTAATTTCCTCTGTGCTGTATAAAATTCCAGTAGATCCATTACTAAATCTGAGCATAAGCTGGTAAAAGCTGAAGGATTTCACAGTGCAGCTAGATACTGAATTTTTTAGGTCCAATACAGAGATGTTAAATTTACATTTTCATGCAGCTGATAGAAGTTTGAGTAGGAAAAAAATGAAATCTGCTAAAAGCCTAAAAAAACTATGAGTTACCTCAGTTGTCACATTGGTTCCTGTCTAATTAGATTTTTATGAAAAGGCAATCCAATAAGGACATGTCAAACAAGTAAAAGTGAGCTCTCGGAGCTTCTGATTTGTTTATTGATTTGTTGTTTCTGATTTGTTTTTTATGACTCAGATTGGAGCAAATCTTCCACTAAGCTTCTGACGGAAAGCAGCTCTATAAGCCTCACAGCCTCATTACAGTATGAATATTTATGACAATACCAAGACTGACTGAACTCACTGCAGTTTTGTGAAGTTGAGTTTGTGTCCTGAACTAACTTACTTTTTTTTTTTTTTTTCATTTTTCACAACCTGAATGAACAGGAGATAATGTGGACAAGGCAAAAAAACAGGATAAATGAAATGGGGTGCGATCAACAAGCAGGATCTGAGGAGGAAATCATCTGTAAATAATGTTTTTAACAGCATAAAGAGCAGGGGAGTACAGACACATGTGGTCTAAATCTGATATAACATCCTAGAATACAACAATCTGTAATGTGTCCGTAGCTTCTATTCTTAGATCAAAAGGCACATAAATGTATTACTGAACTGCAGGTGGCATCAGAGGAAAACAAATCAGTGCTGGACCTTGTGAGCCTCAGCTGTGCTTTGATTCATTCATACAGAAAAAGCTAAAAACAATGATAGACTTACAGATATTTTATCAGGTACTGGTGTCTGCTTGGTCTTCTGTTTCTTTGAGGGGTCCTGAAAGGTCACCACCTCCACCTGACTCTTCTGCTGGATGGCTGAACATGAGTAAGACATGACATCATTAACAAGTGAGAAAAAGAGACATAGAGAACACTGTGCTGGACTACAGGATGGTGTGACCTGACCTGTTTGCTGAGGAGTAGTGTTGTCTGATTTTGATAGTTTCTGACGGTGTGTGACACTGAAAGGATCTGCTGAGTTGTCTTCGTTGTCAGCCGAAGGAACGTCTTCTTCCTCCTCTTCCTCACATCTCTTTCGTTTTCCCTTCTTCGACTTCTTTTTGGTTGCTGGTCTGTTACCTGCACCATCAGTCAACAACACGGTTACAGAAAGCATCAAATCTGTTTCATTCATGATTCATTTTAAAAGCATGTAGTGTCAATTTTCTATGACTCCTAAGCATAAAGAACTGCTGACTGTTAGATTCTATTCAGTTCAATACAACTATATCACTTTATTACTGCAATCCTGAAAAGCAGCAATAAATAGAAGTGAAAAAAATGAATGAACACCTATTTATAACAAAGCTGAAAACCAACAAACGACTGTTAGGTTAAAAAAAAACAATGTATGGAATTAGTATGAATACGTAAATACATTAATAGAAATGCAAAAAAATATGAAAATTAACCACACAAACTTCTGAAGCCATACGAAAGCATGATGAAATGTGATATATGAAGCACAGAGCAGATGGCCAGTAAAGTTCAACATCTGCATCTGTAATTACACATTTATGTTTATTTATTTGAACTAATTATTTGACAATATTCACCAATAATAACTTATGTAACTGTAAATAAACAGAAGTTGATCCCTGAACTCCAGGCAGTGATTAGTACAGACCACTAATGTACAAGACCTGAACTTTCACAGGTCAGTTACTACTTTATATTAAATCATTTATTGAGATAGTATGTATTTCTTAACGGGTGGATAAAAGCCTGCAACTGAAACAACACACACACATTGTTGTTGTGGGTTGTTGTATGGCAGAGGTTTATTCATTCTGCATTAATAAAACATGCATTTACTATATTTTTACCCCTGCTGCACCGACTTGACTTGACATTATGTATTTATTCATTTCACTGAGGTAAAACAAGTAGGAAATAATAAGAAGAAGTAAGATAGAGTAGGTTTCTGACGGCCTGTAAGCTAGCCGGCTAGCTTGTTCACTCCACTTACCAAAGTCATACAGTTTGTCCAAAACATGTTCAAGAAACAGACAGTCGTCGTCTTCTTCTCCGTTAGCTTTGGAGCTCATTTTAACGGAACTGTACAAGCAGGTTAGCAAAAAAAAGAGCACAAATACAGATGCTAACTCGCTAAAGCTCAATTACTGATAGCAAGTCGACAGCATGAATGAAAACAAACGGTGAAAGCACGTGGGGGTGGTCCTTCAAGGCCACCGTAGGTTTTGCGTGGACTCACCAATACACGGAAAGCTAATAGTAACACGCCCATGAGAAGTTGTTCTGATTCTGTCATCAGCTACAAAAGTGTTTAAACCAAGAAGCAGGGCCGTAAACACCTACATGCACGTATAACGTCTCTGCAAGCAGCGTGTATGTGTGTGTGAAAAGTGACGGAATATGACGTCCAGCGCTGTTTGTTCGGTATGTATTTTAGCCGGAAAGCTAAGCTAACTTAGCTCTCACTCTTTGACATTTGACATTTCATTCAAACAAGTGAATAACACGTTCATATATATGTGTGTGTGTGTGTGTTTGCATATATATAAGAACAGAGCTTCGACACACACTGTCTTGTACTGTAGGTGACAATGTTACGGACATTATTGAAGCAATTAATTGAATTACTTAGCTATTACTACATATTATACTACATGCCAACAATGTTAAGCAACATGCATGTAGCGTCAGTGCGAGTCTCTGTAGCTGAGGAGGAAAACCTGTTTCACTGTTCATACGCACACCTAAATTTTGTTTTAAGACACACTTCTATTCTAGAAACAATACCTGTCTCTAACACAGTGCGTTTGTTTTATTTTTATCCAGCATAGAGATCCTATGCTGAAGAAAAGAGATGATTTTGAAGACATGTTGGAGGAAAGGAGGAACTCCAGTGATCTCAGATACGCCCTCAGATGTTACACACCTGTGGTTTACAAAGGACTGGCTCCCTGTAAAGCCGACCAGCTGAAGAACATGGTGCTTCAGTCTGAACAGATACATTATGTCATCAATCAGGTGAGTCACAGCTGATTGGAGCCAGGCCAGTATATCGGCAGATCAGCTTGTTGCAGATATATCGGTATTGGAGGATATTTAGGCTGATAAATGACAACAAATTAAAGTATAGAAATGCTGAAATAGGTGTGATAAAGACGCATAGGTCACGTGACCAATAATCACAATTAAAATGAGCGTGTTAAAGGACACAACAATAGCCTATCATACAAAATACACACCTCAAAAATATTACTAAGTTAAATAGAATTACATCATTTTACATTATATAAACTTGATTAGAACAAAAATATTAAACTCATGTAAACATCTAATAGAATAGTATAAGCTTATTTAGCTTTTTATTTGACTATTTTTCAACTGTAAAACAAACATTTCTTGGTCACAAAGCAAAGAAAAATATAATGAAACTTTATAAAAACATGTTGATTTATGTGAGAGATTGTGCAAAGAAGATTAATATCATATAAATATATAATGTACATGTAAATATCAGCTCATCAAATTTCAATATCAGTCCCAAATCTTGCATTGATCTGGTTATACCGGTTATACAGGACAGATGTTCTTCTAAGGAAAACTGGTCAGTGTGTGAAGTGGTGCAAAGATAACACTCAATAGAAGGCAGACTAGTGAAGATGATTCCTATTTTTAAGCTTTATTTGTACAACGTCTGTATACATGTACTTATGTCAAGAGCTCTGTGCAAGCTATACTGTAAACTCTATTATTCTCTGTAATTATTCATTTCTTAATTCATACATATGTAGTATTTGAGGTAGTTAATGCTGTTCGTTTTGTAACTCGTAGGAATATATCACCATAGTAGTACCGTTCCTAAGTACATGTATGTGCTTTAGCAGTTACTCAGCAAAGGGAAACTGAACTGGAAAATGTTATTTTGATTGTCCAAGGTTTCCAAAGAGATGGGCAAAGCTGTCGATGAACTCCAGGAGGAGGCGTCTGCCATCTTGGAGGAGATGGCTCAGCGTCTGCAGCTCAGCACCGTTCGTTTCTTCGCCTTCACACTCAGCAAAGTCTTTAAAACTTTATTCAGGAGCATCTGTGTCAACGAAGAGGGCATCCAGAGAGTGAGTGTAAACACAGGCTGTCAGTGAAAAGTTAGAAACACTTTACACTGACAAGGACACAGCTAATATGTGTCTTTTGCATTGTTGTCAGCTCCAGCAGGCCATTCAGGAACACCCGGTCGTTCTGCTGCCAAGTCACCGTAGTTACATGGACTTCCTGCTGATGTCATACCTCCTGTACACCTACGACCTGGCCCTGCCTGTCATTGCTGCCGGCATGGGTAAGCATGGGAAAAGTGTACAAGTTCATACACATGTACATACTCATGCTGCCAAGAGACATTAATTCTACTTTATGGAGATTGATTTATATTTGTAGGTGTTTCAGAGTATTTGCACATAAACTTACAGTCAGTATTTCCTTGTAGACTTCATGGGGATGAAATTTGTCGGGGAGATGCTGCGCATGTCTGGAGCTTTCTTTATCCGGCGATCATTTGGAGGAGACAAACTGTACTGGGCTATTTTCTCCGAGTACGTTAAGACCATGCTCAAGGTGAAGATACTGTTATTTATTCTCACAGACTTTTGTGTTTAAAGTTAAAGGACATTTCTTCTTACTGTTTTCAGTACACAGAGCCCAGCCAGAGTAAACACAGTCCATACAATTTACAGCTTATGAATGCACAACCTTGGAAAGAGTAAATACTGACAGTTTTAAGTGTATACTCCTTTTTTTTAAACTCCAGAATGGATATGCACCAGTTGAATTCTTCCTAGAGGGGACCAGAAGCCGAACATGCAAGTCTTTGACCCCAAAGTTAGGTAAGTCACATGAAAAAGCAAGAATAATGGAAAACTAGAATTCATAATCTGCACGTCATCTGTTCAATATTTCCTGTTGGATGTTTGAATAGATACCTTATTTTTTGTCTTCTTAAAACATACTGTATATGTCATAAAAAGCAGTGATCATAAATTATATTTTCCAGCATGTTTTAATATAGTTTTGTACATTTTTATTAGTGGTAAAATCCATTTTCCCCTTTTTTATTCTATAATAAGTATTCTAACTTTGTGTCTTCATCCAGGTCTGCTGAACATAGTGATGGATCCATTCCTCAAAGGGGAGGTGTACGATGTTAACTTGGTCCCAGTCAGTATCAGCTATGAGAGGATCCTGGAGGAGTCGCTCTACGCCAGGGAGCTGCTGGGAGTGCCCAAACCCAAGGAGTCAACTTCAGTGAGTCACTTAAACATCGGATTTGGAAGGAATTACAAAGCAGTGTAAAAATGAAACAATGACTCTGAGTGATGCATACAGGAGAGTTTTAAAGTGGCTCATGTGACTAATTAAACTAAATGTTTGTCACCTATGTCTTTTTTTTACACCACTGTAAAATTGGGAAACCAACTTCAGTCTGTTGTTTGCTCACCTCACAGATTAAACATGTTAATATTACAGTATGCTAAAAAAAGGTGTAAATGAACTAACAGGAGAGCTGCTAACAGAAGGTGAGTTTTATGGCACACCTGATCTTCACGGCTCATCACTACATCTTCATCTCTCCCTTGCAGGGTCTGTTTAAAGCCAGAAAGGTCCTCAGTGAAGACTACGGCAGTATCCACGTGTACTTCGGTCAGCCTGTGTCCGTCAGAAGTTTAGCTCAGGGCAGAGTTAACCGCTGTCAGTTCAACCTGAAACCAAGGTATGATGTTCAAGCATTAAACTATCTATATAAAAACGAAAGGAATGCTCAGCATCCAGTGTGATTACTGCTGTTTCATCATTCTTACTACATTAATAGTTCTTGAATGTACTTCATCAGTGAAGCTGTTATCTCTTTTCAGGAGAATAAGGCTGAGCAGGCTTCAACTAGCTAAATCTCTGTCTTTTAACTATTATGATTCAGCTTTCATTGTGTATTATGATCATTTTCAAGCTCCACACACATTCCTTACCTACAGCTGACATTCATATATATTTGATGTCTTGACTTTATCTAGTCAGGATTGATCTATCAAGAGTAAACACCTGAAAAATGTGGCAACATTTTGACGTTTACTCGAGACCTGTCAGTAAATCAGTCATCTGTCACCCTTGTTCTGAACCTCATATATGAACTGAATTTCACCCAGCTGCCTCTTCTTATAAATATGTGTGTCCTGTTTCTGGTTGAATGTATCTGAAACTAAACTTTTGGATGACTTTTATATATGTTATGTATTTCTATGAACTGGGTCTGATATTTTATTTCTTCAAAAACATTTTTAGCTTTATTGTGTAGCCTATTTTCCAGCCCTCATTAATCTTATCTTTTAGCTTCCTAGGTCTTTTGCACAAGTGTTTGTTCACTTTGAATTCATGCATAACTGAGTATACGTAGGTTAAAGTAGTGTTTGAATAATATGTGGATGTCCTATTATACAAATCTACAAAATCTTTCTTTTAAAATAAAGATTGTATTTTTTTTAATATGACATTTACATATATTAGGTATACCATTTTTTCTGCAATTATAAAAACATGGCCTGACTCTTAGTTTCCCTCTTTTCCAGACACATTCCCAGAAAGCCCGGCGAGGATATCCACAGCTTTGTGAATGACTCTGCCTACAGGTTGGTGAGGGCCCAGGAAGAGAACATGGTCCTGAAACCGTGGGTCCTTCTGGCCTCCCTGCTGCTCCAGAACCACCACCAGAACCAGGTGGAGGGGCAGAAACGGGGGATCACACTGGACGAGCTGACTGAAAGCGCCGTGTGGCTCCGGGAGCTTTCCAGGCAGTACGGAGCCTTCCTCCACTGGCCCGGTACAGTATGAAGCCGGCTTCCTCCCTCTCAGGCTGATGCAGTGTTGTCACAATGATACTGTTGACTCTGTGCTTGAGCAAACTAATGAACAAAGAGGCCTTTTGTTGGAAGTTCAGATGCGGGGGGGTTGAAAAGAGCTTATTGGTGGGAGCTGAAGTGACATTAAGTAATCTAGATGAAACTGATGCTGTGATTTTATTTGAGACTTTATCCATAAAATTATAAAGTAGATTATCTGATTATATTCACATTAAGACCATCTTGAAAGATACAGTTGCATATGGGGTCCCAAGCTTATTATGGCAGGACATCACATCCTTTCTCTCTTTCTCGCTCCTCCCTTTTTATCAATACAGTTTTTTAACTTTCTCTTTCAGACCACATGCCTCCATCAGAGGTGGTTGCCTCCAGTCTCTCCCTGCATCAAGGTCTAGTGAGGATCTCTGAGGGAAGTGTCCAGCTGGCATTGGAACAAGGTTTGTTGTTTATTCATTCATTTGTTGCTCTTTTCATTGATTTCTTTTTCTTCCTTCTTTCTATCTTTCTTTCTTTCTTCTTCATTCCTGGTTACAATGTGTATTTTAGGTATCTTACTTACGACTTGCAGGATGTTAAATGTGTAAATTAAATCAGTAATACACTTCAGATGTGATAAGAAAGAGTCTTAGTTGGAAATATGTCACAAAGTTGAGCTGGTGTACTTTTTAAATATGTACAGTTTTGCTTTTTGAAGTATAGATCTAGCTTTTAAAAACTCCACAGTGTTAAAATTATGGTACAAAAATGCCTCTCTTGAGAAAGAAGAAAAGATCCTCTGTGTGGATGAAAGGCTAGTAATTTGCATCCACACCCTTCTATTGAGCCACTTTTTTTGCTCTTTATAATATGTAGGTGCACTTAGAACCAGACATCCACCAGACAGTCTGTAGCTTCTGAAAGAAATATATCTGGCAAATAATCTCTCTCTATGTTTTGCCTTCACCTACTTTTAAAACCTCATCTTGTAGCAGGAGGACAAGCGAAGCCGGATGAGCCTCACAGCACCGTTACTCCAGAAGAGCATCTCTTGAACCAGGCGGTCGTCGTGCTCTCCTGCGCCTCCTACAGGAACCAAGCGCTGCACGTCTTCCTCCGACCGGCCCTCCTGGCCTCAGCCATCCACGCTGCCTCCTCCATCAATAAACGTAAGTGAGAGACTCCCAGCTTCCTCTCTGTGTATGTTATAACAATGAAGCACTAAGAAATAAAGTGGAAAAGTCATGTAATGATTCAGATTCAGGGAACTTTATTGATCCCAAAGAGGGCAATTCATTTGCAGCTTAACCTCGTCCACAATCACACAAACATCTAATATGTTACATGTCAAAAACAGATCAACAAACAAGCGGTTGGTGAAGGATAAAAATAAATATAACTAAGGTCAAATAAACAGCAATAAAATAGTAAATAAATAGACATTTGATGCATCTGTTGTTGCAGTGTTCTGGATTAGTTGGGGTCAAGCTAAATTTTGGTGGCAGATGATCAAGTAAAAGGAACAGTCATTGAGATGTCATTTTTGTGGAACATGTACCTGAATAAAGATATTTTCAACCTTTTTTAGCTACTCCATAACAAGTGGCTTTCTATGTATAGATTTGTGTAAAAGGATTTGTGTCAGGATGGATGGATGGACAGTTCCAACATACAATAGATTTAAATCACTTTAAAGGAGTTTTGTGCTGTCTGATCACATTTCCACTCTTTAATAGTTTAGTATATTTATAACAGAAAGCCTTGTGATTGGTTGATTTTTTTTTTTAATTTATAGATAATTAGACAGAGACAAATGAATCCAAGGGATAACATGTAAAAATGAAAACACTTATTTCCTACATGGTTCCAAGATGTTAGAAGAGAAAGAAAACACAAAGAAGCACAAAACATTCAGCATGAAAAACTAAACTAAATGATATCCTAGAAGAGTGAATAACACACCAAATCAATTTCCAAATAAATACAAATAACCCTCACATCAGAGAGACAATGACAACCAAAACTATTTCATTTCAAATCTCACTGTAGACCTGTTTCCTTGTTAAAAAACATAACATAAAAAAAAAAATCCTAACCTGACTTGTATAAGCCTCTTTTATATTTGAACACTTAATGTGTAGCAGATGGCTGCTCCATGATATGACAACTCGAGGCACAGGTGGTACAGGTGGATTTCTTTTTCTTTTTCTTTTTTTTAAATGTGCTGCTTCTCCTGCATGTAAATCATTGTGTGTTTTGCAGAGGACATCTATAACAGTTTCAGCTTCCTGAGAAACATGTTCTCCAATGAATTCATCCTCTGTCCTGGAGCTACAGTAGAGGTGAGTAACATTTCTATACTGTTATACTTGGAAATAAA
Source organism: Scomber colias (assembly GCA_021039105.1). NCBI lineage: Eukaryota > Metazoa > Chordata > Actinopteri > Scombriformes > Scombridae > Scomber > Scomber colias. The sequence goes on along the minus strand of JAJDFG010000019.1, from coordinate 3,007,999 downwards.
TAGTACAGAATGACCCTTTTAGATTCATTTTTTATTCTTGCTATGTGTCTTATAGGATTTTGAGGAGGCCTGTTTCCTGCTGGTGAAGACTGGAGCTCTGCAAGTCACCCAGCAGGAAGTGGTTGTAACAGAAAGAGGCCATAGAACCCTGACCTTCCTCACCAGTATGCTAGACCCCTTTCTACAAGGATATCAGGTGAGAAAGAGACACACTTCTCTATAGACTTTTTTAAGGAGTTTCTTTTCAGTTTTTTTCTCACAATGTAACAAGTTTCTTCATCTGCAGCACCAAACAGTATTTTTCAGTTTTACAGATGTAATTTCAGGTCCCGTTTAATGTATCTTAAGACTCATTAATACACTAAACAGGAGCAAAAGTGCATTCAAACATCAAGCCTTTTTTCATTTAGAAATGGATGTTTAAGCATAGGAACTCTTAATATCAGATGTATAGAGGATGTCGCCAATATGTCTTTGACCTTAATACGTGTGTGTGTGTGTGTGTGTGTGTGTGTGTGTGTGTGTGTGTGTGTTGTGTCCAGGTGGTGTGTCGGTTCCTGTGTGAAGAGGCCACTGAAGCTCTGACAGAAAAACAGTTTGTCCCTGCAGTCCGGAAGTTCATCATCAAACATCTGCTAGCAGGTTTTCTGTCTTTGTCAAATTGTTTTCTTTGTGTGTGGGTTCTTTTTTAACCTCAACCTTCCACAAAATACACTGATTTTCTGTTTTGTGTGTGTGTGTGTGTGTTTTCAGGCAGACTGAGATACACTGAGGTACTATCCTCTGACCTTCAGAAGAACTCACTGGCAGCTTTGCTGAGACTGGGCGCTGTACGGAAAATCAAAGGGTAATGTTTGCTTAGATCATCCTTGTGTTCCTGGTTGATTTGATAGCCTGAAGCAACAACTGAGAACACAACACTCCAATAATAGTTCTGCAGCATATCAATGAGGAAATGAATTCTCTGGAAACTACCAGAACCTTGAATAATAGAACAACACACATATAACACAGTATGTGAAGCGGGGGTGGTGATGTAGATGTTTTTTTTATTTGTATTAGCTTAATTAATGAATTTAGTCAGTGAGATCATGTAGTGGTCATATTCAGTTTAACACTGGACTTTTTTATACCTTATTTCTTTTTTCTTATTTCTGAGTGACATGACAGTTTAAACTCCTTTTGTTCCATTTTTTTCCCTTTTAGTTGAGAAATTGGTGTATTGGACATGATGGGGGAGTTGTAGCCTTGTTGTACATTTGTATCCACTCAAGTCAGTTTAATTAATTTTGTTATATTTATTTAGCCAAAATTCCAAATCACAAATTTGCCTCAAAGGGATTTACATTATATAATAACCTCTATATTAAAACCCTTGAATCATGTAAGGTCTCCCAAAAACAACCCTTCAATTGCATCAAAAAATGTGGTAAAAATCAACTACGAAGTTACCTGTGCAAATTATTACAACACTAAACCCAAAGAGAGAACTTTGTGAACTCTACTCACACCCCCAATACAACAGAGGTGAAAGGAGCTGCAACATATTTCAAGAAATGGTGTCTGTCGTACTCTGAATTATGTTGGAACTGCTTTAAATCAGAGAAATATTGCCTGCATGAGCTATGACTCTGCAGTGAGTGTGAGCAGAGACTTGTTTTGCTCTGAAAATAGCCATTCATTTCAATGTTCTCACTTCAGAGCGGAGCAGGCGACTTTAAAGGTCAACCAGGTGATGGTGAACTCATTGGAAGACACTCTAGGTAAGACACAAGCTGCCAGTTGGAGCCTTAATATCACAAACAGGAATAAATGGTGTTTTTGTTCTATAAAGGCCTTTAAAAAAAATCAAATCTTTGTTTTTGTAGGAGGAAAACTCCCGACTCAAAAAGCAGCCGTCGCACGACTCTAATTCGCCAATCTCGTTTGCCAAAAGAGGAAGTGAGAAGAGTGGAATGTTTGTACCTGCGTATGCAAAAACAAGACGATTTCTCAGCTCGTCTCAGCGTGGTACAGTACGAGTCGGCCCCGCAGAGGCAGTCCGTACCTGCTTTCTATAAGCAACAGAAGAGGTGCCATCTGCAGACAACCTCTTTTTACTTTCTTTTTCTATCATTTCTTCCTTTCCTCTCCAAATGCCTTTTCTCTTTTTTGAATACACTTTTATTCAAACCCTTTTTCTACTGCCTAAATGAAGCCTGATGATGAGTAAGACCTTTTTGAAGGTGTATCCGCTTATCTCTTTGTCTCATTGTGCGTTACTGACCTTCTGTTACGAATGTGCCAACTCCACTCAGGATAGCGGCCATTCTCTCCATGAACTTATTTGATTTGAATCCTCTAACACTCAGTGTGGCTTTTCTTTGTTATTTTAACTCTGTGCTTTCATATCAGCCTCAGTCTGTCTTGGTTTGTTGTTTGCTGTTAGTGTTTCTTACTCACGCTATGGTTTTTTTCAGCACTTTAATGAATTCCTTCATGCAATGTGGTGTGGACCTATAACCTATAACTCTTTTGAATCACTGTCTTCACTTTTCTCTGTGTATGTTTGTGTGTTTTTGTGGAACAAAAGTTGCTAAAAATGGGTGGATGAAAAATTTGGGAAGTTGCATATTTTAGCTTTTGGTAAAAAAAAGAAGAAGAAGAAGATTTTCTATTGTTCTGTGCGAACTAAAAACTTTATATATTTGAGTTGAACTTGCCACGATTCCAAGGCCTACTTCTAAAGTAGTTTTGCCAGGTTGAGTTTTTGGGTTGAAGCCAACTTTGATTGCGGACCTTTCTTAAGGCCCCTTTTGCCAACACTCCGAGCTACACGGACAAGCAGTGCATTCATCTTTGTTTACACAGTGGAGATAATGCTACAAGTCAAATGCCAATGACTCATTATTGCCAAACTCCTGATGAAATTAGTTAGTTTGACTGAATCACTACCAGCTATACCAAAGGAATATACAACGCTTATTCTTTGTCAAGGTTGAAGATCATTTTCAAGTCAGGACATCATGAAGTTGTTTAATATGCAGTTATTTAGTTAGTTTATTTATATTCACAGAAGCAGCAGACATTTAATATCATTTTTGTTACAAAGGAATAAAGGAAAATATGAGCAGTAACTTGAACACAGAAGCTCTGATGATAGGTATAGCATAGTATAACAAGCCAAGGAGCTCAAGGAGTAACAGGCCAACGGGTGATTTGATGACTCAGGATTACCCACTTAGCTGACGCGTTGTTCAGAAGTGTGTATTTCTTTTTTTTTTTAACAAAGTTTCCAATCTAAGACTAGAATAGTAAAGAATCCTTATTTTGAAGCTATTTATTTGGTAGTTAACTAGCAGTGCAATCCTGTTACCTTGAAATCCAGTCCGGTGTCAACATCAGATTGTAGTTCTTTTACAAATACAGGCAGAGCTGCTTTGAAAGCAGAAACCTCATTGGTTGAGTTTCACCTCATGCACTCATCAGACTGAAAGTTCTGTGAGAAAAATCCCATTTCAACTGGACTGTACCTTCATTTTCACTACAGGAACATATCGTAGCTCCAGTTTCAGTCACAAGGCAGCATTCACATGGGATTAGCTAGCGTCTGTCACATCCAATGACAAGTTTGAATTGGAGCATTACAGGATGCATTAAAAACACTCTTTAAAACATTTGTTTTGCAGTAGTTTGACACATTGGAGCTCCATCAGTGGGACAACATCTGTTTTTTGGTTAGTTCTTCAGGCTTCTCTCACTGAGGTCAACTCAACCAATAACAACGCAGCTCTGCATCATAGATAACTACAATCTGCATGTCAACACACACGTCATCCAAAGTGCAAATTGTCAGTGTGAGTGCTTTTGTGGTTGAACTGGTTCTTTTCCTCCCCAAAAATAACAGCTTTTATATTACACCTAATGTGTCTTTGTATGTGTGTGTGTGTGTGTGTGTGTGTGTGTGTGTTTGCATTTATCATTATAACTATGTTTAAGTGTGTATGTTGGGTGAGGCCTTTTAGTACTGAATGTACAGGCTGATGAAGTACAAGAGCATGTTAATAAAGCATTTTGAAATACAAAGCACATCCCAGATGGTGTCTCTTTTTTTGGGTCAAGATGTACAATCTGATTAAAATTCATTCCGTCATCTTCTAATATCAAATGCTTGATAGTTAGACCTCTTGTGACTCCAGCAGCTGACAGAAAGTCTTTGATCATTTTTTTATGAACAACTTAAAATGGTCAGTTTTAATCATGCTGTGTTTACTGAGAGAAAAATAGAGATTTCAAAGTTTTAACTTGACAGTTTGTCTCTTCAGGTTGAGACTTTTTAGTATTTCTCTGTGCTGGTGTTGGAACTGATCACCTGAGGTATCAATTCACATACTTCTCACTGGTCCTGATGGTCTTGGAATGAGATTTAAATCCACTTCAGACAGAGATAGTCTGGGAGATTGACTCTCATCCCTAAATAAACCTGATATTTAGGGAAACCATCAAGCCAAATATTGTTAAATAATATATTAAAAAAGATCTAGTCTCCATTTAACCATTGTCTCAATATCTAATTGACTATATGTAAGTATAAAGAAAGTAGTACATTGAAATATAGTCATTGAAAGTCAGTTGAAACAATGGTTTTATGGAATCTAGAGTTCAAGAACGTTTCTCATAATGGGTACAATATGGTGGTCTCTGCATCAGTGGTTTTCAGATGTTTTGGCCATGACCCTGTGAAATAAAACAATACTTGTGACCCTTTGTGACATGTTGCATGTCTGAGTTGTGAGTTGAGCTCATAGGACTAGATAGTACAATCCCTTAGATAGATCAGCACTTGGTATTGAGTGGGGAGGGGGGGGGGGGGGGGGGTAAACGCTTCACTGGGGTCTTCAGGTGGGCACCCCCCTTCACCGGTGTTTCGTTGATAGGCCCACGACACCTCAGGAGGGCTCAACGGCGACACCTGGCGTCCCAGGTGTGCCCCCCTCTGCGTTTACCCCTAGGGAAATTTTGCAGCCCAGTTGGGGTCCTTTCTCTTGATCCATAGCCATCTGCTGCTTTGTTCGGCAGCCTCTGATAGTGATTTGACGGCTTGTCGGAATGCCTGTCCTCGCACTCCCATTCCCTTCAGAAGCTTGGTTGTGGACATGGCAACGAAGCCTCTACACCCGACCTCAATCGGAAGCACCCGGGCACGCCAGCCGCGTTGCTCTGCCTCAGCTGCTATTTCCGCATACTTCAGCCGCTTGCGCTCATATGCTTCACCAACTGCTGCCTCCCATGGTACAGTTAATTCTACAATGAACACAGCCTTCTGGGAGGTTGACCACAAGACCAGGTCCGGCCTAAGGCTAGTTGTAATGATCTCAGGCGGAAAGATGAGTTTCTGGTCTAGGTCAACCTGCATCCTCCAGTCCCGGGCTGAGTCCAGAAGGGTTGCCTCCACTCTTGCAGGTGGTTTTGCTGGGAGTTGTCCTGCTCTTACGAACGGGGTGGTGTTTGCGCGTCTAGGCATTGGGGGAGGGAGGGCATTGTTGGTAGTTCTCCTTCTTTCCAGGGTGATCGCCAGTTGTCTTAGGACCTGGTTGTGTCTCCAGGTGTAGCGGCCTTGAGACAAACTGGTTTTGCAGCCGGTGAGGATGTGCCTCAGTGTTGCAGGGGTTTGACAGAGTCCACAAGAAGGATCTTCTCCAAACCATTGGTTTAGGTTCTTGGGTGTGGGAAGAACATCGTAGGTGGCTTTGATGATGAAGCTGATTTGGCTTCCTTCCATTTCCCAAAGATCCTTCCATGTGAGTTTACGATGCTCCAGGTTTTCCCAGCTAGTCCACTGTCCCTGTTTGGACTGTGCCACTGCTGTCGCGCATCTCTCTGCCTCCTCTTGTTGCCGAACCTGAGCCACCACCAGCTTTCTCCTCTGGTTTGAAGTTGCCTTGTGCCATGTGGGTCGGCTGGTCCCAAGTCCAAACCCACCTCTTCCATGCTGCACCTGTCCCACAATGTCTCCATGCCTGAGAGCAGATTTGGCTTGCTGTACAGCCTCAGATGGGATCCATTTCCTCCCAGTTGCTAGTCTGGGAGCAGCCGCTCGGATCACTTCATCTTGAGACTCATTCAGGGTCATGTTCAGCCTCACCTTGGTGCATTTAAACTCCTCTGTGAGGCTAGAGATGGGCAGTTCCAGGGCACCATGTCCATACAGGCCGATGTTGCTGAGGCAATGCGGGAGGCCAAGCCACTTCTTGATGTAAGAACTGACTGTTCTCTCCAGCTTCTCGACTTTAGTCATGGGGATCTCGTAAACTGTTAGAGGCCACATCAGGCGGGGGAGCAATCCAAACTGCAGGCACCACAGTTTCAACTTGCCAGGAAGCAAGGTCTTGTCAATGCTGACAAGGCCTTTGATGGTTTCTTCCCTCAGCTGCTCACTCTGGTCTGAGTCTTTGAGACGTGCGTTGTACGATCGCCCTAGACTTTTGACTGGCAGTTCTGACACCAACGGGATGGGTGTATCCTTGATGTGGAACCTCTGGTCTGTGAGTTTCCCCTTGACGATGGATATACTCCTGGATTTGCTGGGTTTGAACTTCATCCGTGCCCATGTAATGTTGGCATGAAGCTTTCCTAACAGATGTTTGGTGCATGCAATGGTTGAGGTCAAGGTGGTCATGTCATCCATGTAGGCGCGGATGGGTGGTAGCCGCTGCCCACACTTCAGACGTTCTCCACCCACAACCCATTTGGAAGCTCGAATGATCACTTCCATTGCCATGGTGAAGGCTAGTGGGGAGATGGTACATCCCGCCATTATTCCCACTTCCAAAGATTGCCATGATGTTGTGTATTCTGTTGTTTTGACACAGAATTGCAAGTCTCGGAAGTAGTTTCTCACCAAGTTTGTGATGGTATTTGGGATGTGGAAGAAGTTGAAGGCTGTCCAGATGAGAGAATGAGGGACGGATCCGAAAGCGTTGGCTAGGTCTAGAAATAAGACGTGCAGGTCTCTTCCTTCCCTTTTGGCAGATTGGATTTGGTGCCATATCATGCTTGTATGTTCCAAGCACCCTGAAAAACCAGGAATTCCAGCTTTCTGCACGGATGTATCAATCAAGTTGTTTTGCTTCAGGTACGCCGTCATCCTTTTAGCAACGATGCTAAAGAAGACCTTTCCTTCCACGTTCAACAGGTTGATCTGCCGGAATTGGTCGATGTTCGAGGCATCCTTCTCCTTGGGGATTACCACTCCCCCTGCTCTTCGCCATGCTTTTGGGATGGTTTGCTTTGTCCACATCACCTTCATTTGCCTCCACAGAAAGCGTAAGATGTTTGGGGAGTTTTTATACAGCCGATATGGAACTCCATTTGGTCCTGGAGCAGAAGCTGCCCTTGCCTTCCTCACGATTTCCTCAACCTCGCTCAACCTTGGAGGACTGTCATCCAGCTGGTGTTCTGGTTGAGGAATTGGTGGCATGTCTGATGGTATCTCCCTCTGTTCAAATCTTTGGCTGTCTGTGTGAGTGGTTTTCAGGTGATCTTCCAACTCCTTCTTTGGCACCTTAAGCGACCCGCTCTTTTCCTTTGTGAAGAGTCCTTTCACAAATCTGAAGGGGTCCTTGTAGAAGGATGTTCTCGCCCTTTCCTTTCTCTTGCGTCGAGTCCTGAGATTTTCAGCTCTCCGCAGTCTTCCCAAGCGACCCTTCAGGTCTGCTTGCAGGAGGTCAATGCCCACTCTTTCCTCCAGTGAGGCTTTCTTCCATTGCTTCCTCAAGTCCCTTCTCTCTTTGACCAGGCGCTCAATTTCTTTCTGCCTTCTGGACTTGGGAGGGGTTGTTGGTGGCATATCCTTTTTCCCTGTCTCTTTTGTTCCAAATCTTTCTGCTCCATAGGAGTAGATCAGATCTCCCATTTTCTCCATTCTCTTCTCCACTGTTCCTTTGAGTCCGTCCAGGATCTTGATCAGGTCTGCATCAATTGTTTCCCACTCTTTTTTGCTGCTGGACTTTGGCCACTTCACGTGAGGTCTGTGGCCTTGCATGTTCTTCTCCAAAGCAGGTTGCAAGTGGCTTGGTTCCAAGTTCTCTGATGATGTGCTTGAATTGTTTTCAGCCTCTGGGGTACTGATGCTCAGTGGACTGTGGGTTAAATCCTGCCGCTGAACTTCACTCGCCTGACTTGACCTTTCTCTCAGAAGATAATGATCAATGCGAGGTCCTGGCCTCATTTTCTTCAAGCACTTCATCCGCCCTTGATGTATTTTTAGGCCTCTGGTGGATGTTACTTTGGACCAGCCACAGCTACATACTTGGAGCTCTTGTCCAGCTGATGTTGCTTGTTCTGTGCCGATTATCTGGTTCGTCGTCGTGTTCATTCCAGGGTCAGTTACCGGGTTGTCAGCCGATGAGTCATCTTCCGCCCCCGCTCTCGCAGACTCTAGGGGTGTTTTTCTCTTTGGACTTTTCGTAGCAATGAGGGGTGGCCTTTGTCTACTTGTCAAGTGACGGAGCCTGCCATCATGGATAGCTAGTCCATGACAGCCCCGTTGGGGTCTTTTCCTCCTGTCAGCTGTCTTTCCAAGCCGTCACATGGTCTTTCCCTAGTTGTCAGCTGCCCTTTCACAGCAGTCACTGGATTTCTCCAGCTTATCAGTTGAGCTCATAGGACTAGATAGTACAATCCCTTAGATAGATCAGCACTTGGTATTGAGTGGGGAGGGGGGGGGGGGGGGGGTAAACGCTTCACTGGGGTCTTCAGGTGGGCACCCCCCTTCACCGGTGTTTCGTTGATAGGCCCACGACACCTCAGGAGGGCTCAACGGCGACACCTGGCGTCCCAGGTGTGCCCCCCTCTGCGTTTACCCCTAGGGAAATTTTGCAGCCCAGTTGGGGTCCTTTCTCTTGATCCATAGCCATCTGCTGCTTTGTTCGGCAGCCTCTGATAGTGATTTGACGGCTTGTCGGAATGCCTGTCCTCGCACTCCCATTCCCTTCAGAAGCTTGGTTGTGGACATGGCAACGAAGCCTCTACACCCGACCTCAATCGGAAGCACCCGGGCACGCCAGCCGCGTTGCTCTGCCTCAGCTGCTATTTCCGCATACTTCAGCCGCTTGCGCTCATATGCTTCACCAACTGCTGCCTCCCATGGTACAGTTAATTCTACAATGAACACAGCCTTCTGGGAGGTTGACCACAAGACCAGGTCCGGCCTAAGGCTAGTTGTAATGATCTCAGGCGGAAAGATGAGTTTCTGGTCTAGGTCAACCTGCATCCTCCAGTCCCGGGCTGAGTCCAGAAGGGTTGCCTCCACTCTTGCAGGTGGTTTTGCTGGGAGTTGTCCTGCTCTTACGAACGGGGTGGTGTTTGCGCGTCTAGGCATTGGGGGAGGGAGGGCATTGTTGGTAGTTCTCCTTCTTTCCAGGGTGATCGCCAGTTGTCTTAGGACCTGGTTGTGTCTCCAGGTGTAGCGGCCTTGAGACAAACTGGTTTTGCAGCCGGTGAGGATGTGCCTCAGTGTTGCAGGGGTTTGACAGAGTCCACAAGAAGGATCTTCTCCAAACCATTGGTTTAGGTTCTTGGGTGTGGGAAGAACATCGTAGGTGGCTTTGATGATGAAGCTGATTTGGCTTCCTTCCATTTCCCAAAGATCCTTCCATGTGAGTTTACGATGCTCCAGGTTTTCCCAGCTAGTCCACTGTCCCTGTTTGGACTGTGCCACTGCTGTCGCGCATCTCTCTGCCTCCTCTTGTTGCCGAACCTGAGCCACCACCAGCTTTCTCCTCTGGTTTGAAGTTGCCTTGTGCCATGTGGGTCGGCTGGTCCCAAGTCCAAACCCACCTCTTCCATGCTGCACCTGTCCCACAATGTCTCCATGCCTGAGAGCAGATTTGGCTTGCTGTACAGCCTCAGATGGGATCCATTTCCTCCCAGTTGCTAGTCTGGGAGCAGCCGCTCGGATCACTTCATCTTGAGACTCATTCAGGGTCATGTTCAGCCTCACCTTGGTGCATTTAAACTCCTCTGTGAGGCTAGAGATGGGCAGTTCCAGGGCACCATGTCCATACAGGCCGATGTTGCTGAGGCAATGCGGGAGGCCAAGCCACTTCTTGATGTAAGAACTGACTGTTCTCTCCAGCTTCTCGACTTTAGTCATGGGGATCTCGTAAACTGTTAGAGGCCACATCAGGCGGGGGAGCAATCCAAACTGCAGGCACCACAGTTTCAACTTGCCAGGAAGCAAGGTCTTGTCAATGCTGACAAGGCCTTTGATGGTTTCTTCCCTCAGCTGCTCACTCTGGTCTGAGTCTTTGAGACGTGCGTTGTACGATCGCCCTAGACTTTTGACTGGCAGTTCTGACACCAACGGGATGGGTGTATCCTTGATGTGGAACCTCTGGTCTGTGAGTTTCCCCTTGACGATGGATATACTCCTGGATTTGCTGGGTTTGAACTTCATCCGTGCCCATGTAATGTTGGCATGAAGCTTTCCTAACAGATGTTTGGTGCATGCAATGGTTGAGGTCAAGGTGGTCATGTCATCCATGTAGGCGCGGATGGGTGGTAGCCGCTGCCCACACTTCAGACGTTCTCCACCCACAACCCATTTGGAAGCTCGAATGATCACTTCCATTGCCATGGTGAAGGCTAGTGGGGAGATGGTACATCCCGCCATTATTCCCACTTCCAAAGATTGCCATGATGTTGTGTATTCTGTTGTTTTGACACAGAATTGCAAGTCTCGGAAGTAGTTTCTCACCAAGTTTGTGATGGTATTTGGGATGTGGAAGAAGTTGAAGGCTGTCCAGATGAGAGAATGAGGGACGGATCCGAAAGCGTTGGCTAGGTCTAGAAATAAGACGTGCAGGTCTCTTCCTTCCCTTTTGGCAGATTGGATTTGGTGCCATATCATGCTTGTATGTTCCAAGCACCCTGAAAAACCAGGAATTCCAGCTTTCTGCACGGATGTATCAATCAAGTTGTTTTGCTTCAGGTACGCCGTCATCCTTTTAGCAACGATGCTAAAGAAGACCTTTCCTTCCACGTTCAACAGGTTGATCTGCCGGAATTGGTCGATGTTCGAGGCATCCTTCTCCTTGGGGATTACCACTCCCCCTGCTCTTCGCCATGCTTTTGGGATGGTTTGCTTTGTCCACATCACCTTCATTTGCCTCCACAGAAAGCGTAAGATGTTTGGGGAGTTTTTATACAGCCGATATGGAACTCCATTTGGTCCTGGAGCAGAAGCTGCCCTTGCCTTCCTCACGATTTCCTCAACCTCGCTCAACCTTGGAGGACTGTCATCCAGCTGGTGTTCTGGTTGAGGAATTGGTGGCATGTCTGATGGTATCTCCCTCTGTTCAAATCTTTGGCTGTCTGTGTGAGTGGTTTTCAGGTGATCTTCCAACTCCTTCTTTGGCACCTTAAGCGACCCGCTCTTTTCCTTTGTGAAGAGTCCTTTCACAAATCTGAAGGGGTCCTTGTAGAAGGATGTTCTCGCCCTTTCCTTTCTCTTGCGTCGAGTCCTGAGATTTTCAGCTCTCCGCAGTCTTCCCAAGCGACCCTTCAGGTCTGCTTGCAGGAGGTCAATGCCCACTCTTTCCTCCAGTGAGGCTTTCTTCCATTGCTTCCTCAAGTCCCTTCTCTCTTTGACCAGGCGCTCAATTTCTTTCTGCCTTCTGGACTTGGGAGGGGTTGTTGGTGGCATATCCTTTTTCCCTGTCTCTTTTGTTCCAAATCTTTCTGCTCCATAGGAGTAGATCAGATCTCCCATTTTCTCCATTCTCTTCTCCACTGTTCCTTTGAGTCCGTCCAGGATCTTGATCAGGTCTGCATCAATTGTTTCCCACTCTTTTTTGCTGCTGGACTTTGGCCACTTCACGTGAGGTCTGTGGCCTTGCATGTTCTTCTCCAAAGCAGGTTGCAAGTGGCTTGGTTCCAAGTTCTCTGATGATGTGCTTGAATTGTTTTCAGCCTCTGGGGTACTGATGCTCAGTGGACTGTGGGTTAAATCCTGCCGCTGAACTTCACTCGCCTGACTTGACCTTTCTCTCAGAAGATAATGATCAATGCGAGGTCCTGGCCTCATTTTCTTCAAGCACTTCATCCGCCCTTGATGTATTTTTAGGCCTCTGGTGGATGTTACTTTGGACCAGCCACAGCTACATACTTGGAGCTCTTGTCCAGCTGATGTTGCTTGTTCTGTGCCGATTATCTGGTTCGTCGTCGTGTTCATTCCAGGGTCAGTTACCGGGTTGTCAGCCGATGAGTCATCTTCCGCCCCCGCTCTCGCAGACTCTAGGGGTGTTTTTCTCTTTGGACTTTTCGTAGCAATGAGGGGTGGCCTTTGTCTACTTGTCAAGTGACGGAGCCTGCCATCATGGATAGCTAGTCCATGACAGCCCCGTTGGGGTCTTTTCCTCCTGTCAGCTGTCTTTCCAAGCCGTCACATGGTCTTTCCCTAGTTGTCAGCTGCCCTTTCACAGCAGTCACTGGATTTCTCCAGCTTATCAGTTGAGCTCATAGGACTAGATAGTACAATCCCTTAGATAGATCAGCACTTGGTATTGAGTGGGGAGGGGGGGGGGGGGGGGGTAAACGCTTCACTGGGGTCTTCAGGTGGGCACCCCCCTTCACCGGTGTTTCGTTGATAGGCCCACGACACCTCAGGAGGGCTCAACGGCGACACCTGGCGTCCCAGGTGTGCCCCCCTCTGCGTTTACCCCTAGGGAAATTTTGCAGCCCAGTTGGGGTCCTTTCTCTTGATCCATAGCCATCTGCTGCTTTGTTCGGCAGCCTCTGATAGTGATTTGACGGCTTGTCGGAATGCCTGTCCTCGCACTCCCATTCCCTTCAGAAGCTTGGTTGTGGACATGGCAACGAAGCCTCTACACCCGACCTCAAGAGCAGTTACTTGCACAGTTTTATTAACAGGATTTTTGTAAAGGTCTGACAAAGTGAAAGTGTCCAATGTCTTAAGGTGAAAAAGGAAACCTAAAACTTATATTTTGGATGTCTTGAAGGATCTGGACCTAAGTATAGGAACTAATATTCTAAGTCATGTGTTTGCTTGACTGAAATAACTGACCCATAATCAATCTTAAGTGTTAAGATTTTATTGTCATTATTCAATACTGAGTTCCTCAATGAATAACTGATGCCTCATTTACACTCCAGGCAAATTACCATTAGCTATATAAACTGCCCAGTTTACTGGTCTTTGTTTGCTATTTGATTTAGGTGAGACAGAAGATGCAGTCCATTTTATGTTTTATTGCTTATTATATAATGTTTTAAAGGCTACACTGTTTAGTAAAATATCCACAGTCATTTATTTTCTGGATGAATGATTATGTGTTCCAGGAACCTTTTGTGCTGATTAATAGTTGATGTTATTTGTACAGTCTGGTACAGAAGACAGTTATTTAGTTGCAATATAATGTTTGACAGTAGTTTGTCGTCTTGTAAGTCCATGTGGGCTGGACACTAATATTTGCATCACACAATACCTACAGTAACTACAGTACTGTGCAACGGTTTTAGGCACTTGAGATGTTTTTATCCTTGTCCATTATGCAACACCATCATGGAAGCATATGATTGATCTCAAATATACTCTACAGCATGACAACAACCTCAAACATACAACAAGAGTCATGAAAAACTATCAGTAGCAACAAGAAGAACCAGGAGTCCTTTAACAGATGGTTCGGCCAACACAGAGCCCTGATCTCAAGATCATGGAGTCAGTCTGGGATTACATGAGACAGAAACAGCTAGGACATAGAAATCCACTGAAGAACCATGGCAACTTCTTCAAGATGTAGGAACACTGGACCTGCCAAGTACCTGAAAAACTGTGAGCGGGTCTCCCGAAGAGAACTGCTGCTGTTTTAACTACGGCAATGGGTGGTCACACCAAATATTGACTTCATTTATCTTCTGTTTGTTGAACCATTATTCCTCCTCAAGTATGCAGTACCAGTCAAAAGTTTGGACCCCCCTTCCTATCAGTAGTAGTAGTGGGACTAAAGGCAGTGCAGTGGTAATAGTATGGTAATTGGCATAAGAAGACCAGAAATAACAGATGGGTTCAATGCAATGGTGCAACACACAGAACTAGACATACAGTATATTAATATAGTTTATAGAGAGTACTGTAGTTTTCTCTTAGTGCAGTAAGAGAACAGTAAATATGAGCAGCCTCTAGGTGTCAGACTTGTCTCGCTGTAAGCCTCTCAGTTCATGGCAGATTGTTAATGTGCACACACACACACTCACACACACACATCCTATCACAGCAGCATTCTTCATCATGTTTTGTGGCTCATGCTGCTGAGTAAGAGACTGCTGCCACCAAATCCACCACTTTCCATCCATATTGCCCTTTCTCTCATACTCACTCAGTCTCTGACAAATTATAGGTTCATCCAAAGTTGCCATGGTAAATTGCTTATACGCTCAAGTCCGTCCATCCATCCATCCATCCATCCATGCATCCCCTCCTCCTGCTTTCTGTTTCTCTCCATCCATATCCGTCTCCCTGGTGGTAGTGTATAATAGTGTCAGCCACAGCCGGATCAGCACTTTATCTGCTACATTATGACAAGCTCTATTGAAGGGGAGCACACGCACACGCTCACGCACGCACATACACACAATTAAAGGAGAACAGCACTCTCATCAGCTGCCTTCTGACCTGTGGCAGCCGCTGGGAAACAACAACACCAACAACAGTTACTGTTTTATGACCGGAGGTGCACTAGCTCGTGTTTAGTTTTGTTATTTCCAGTCTGGTCTGTGTTAGTCTTTTACTTTCTGTCTGTGTGTGCACTCATAAGTGTGACTGAGTGCACACTGGCCTGGTGTTATGCCCCAGAGGGGTTTGTGGAAGGTCTATATGTAGGGAATTGATTGAAAGAAAAGGGACCCTGGTGTATAATGTTTTAGCAGTTAACCTTAGGTAATGGTTGCTTGATGGATTTAGCTCATTTGCTCCAGCAGATCTCGTTTATCAGCACTGTGCTGGAGGCGGAGGCATTTACATACAGTAGGGGGAGCAGCACTCAAAGTTGAACCTGGGACTGCCAAAGACGCCTCAGGAGAGTTCAGGAGATCCTAATTACTACACATTGAAAGGGTTCCTACATAAAGAGGCTGAAGTCTGACTATATTTGAGGATTCTTATCACAAAAATCATCTTTGCTCTAAGTGTTCTCATCCTGAAACCACTCATGTCCTTCTTTATTGACAAGTTTAAAGAAGAAAAAAGCTACTCCGAGAGCCCATCTTGATAGGTGTGAGACTTTTCAGACCTCAGAAACTGGAATCAAATCTCATCCGTAAGTGACAGAAGAATTCAAAATTTTTCCAGCAGTTTGAAACAAATTGCACATTACAGCCTAAAATACCTCTAAAAGGTCTGGACGGTAGACAGCTGAAAGAGAAAGTGTCTCAAACACTCAGCCTTAGTGGGGTTTTTTTTTTCTTCAAAAATATTATATATAATTTTACCTGTTATTTTTTCTCAGGCGTACTTGAAGTCCCAGCATCGTTATGTGCTTCAAGCCCCAGCGTAACCACATGTTATTTAATCCTGACAAATGGTGGGTCAGTCGGGACCATTTGCTGACACAAGGTAGCATCAAAATGTTTCATAAGACGACTGTTATTTCATGTAATGCATAGTTTTAGACGGTGTGAGCAGCAATTATAGTTGTGCGTATACTGGTGAAGTGGGAGGTTATGTTGCAGCATGAAAGGGCAGTTATCTTTAACACCCAGGCAAATGTCTTATATATATAAAAACTGCTTAGCAATAAACCTGTTTCTAATTCTAATTCTGATTCAAACGTAATCTTCAAATAGGAAATAACATATATATTTCCACATCAAACACACAGATAAAAATTACATTATTTTTTGGCAGATCCTGGAGAGTGTATTACATGGTGACTCTGTGGAATTGGCTTGACTTATATGAATGAGCTTTTTCACAGTTTTTTTACCTCACCTCAAAGTACTAAAATTAGCAGGAATATTAACATACATTCTGTCAACAGCATCTGGGGTGTCATATGGTTATTTGCATATTTAAACATATTTAAAAGGATCCAACTGTCGCCACAAATGAGATACTTAGAGCAAATGTTAAGTGATATAATTACACTGTTGGCTTTAACCAGTTAATGTTCTATTTTCTATTTCTTTCTGTCTATTCCTCTAAGATCAGTGATTAGTGCTGAATGAAAACATTTACATTTCTAACTATATTTACACAATGCAGACATGCAGGGATCTAATATACTCTGCTAATGTCTGCAATTAGCCGGAATATGATTTCCCATTCTTTCAACTCCAACATACACACACATACAAACACATACAAACATCTGCACACCGGAGTGCTTCTACATACAAACACACAAATATTCCTCTGTGTCTCTGTGGGATTCTACAAGCTGCCAGTTCTTGACAGCAAGATAAATAATAATCCTCTGATAGATGCTGCCATGAAGTGAAAGCTCAAGGAAGATTTAATAAAATCCAATAGAATCTAATTGAAGTAGCGTGAGTGTGTGTGTGTTTGTGTGTGTGTGTTTGTGTGTGTATGTGTGTTTGTGTGGGAGTGAGCAAGCGAGTGAGCAAAATGTGTTTGTAGTGGAACATCCTTTGTAGATCAAGGTTTGTTACTTAAATCAAGATTTTTGGAACATAACTTTTTTTTTATTCACAGAAAAATGGAACAGGTCCAGGTAAACACATCTGTCTGTTTTCCGCTACTTTTTATATTTTAGTATGTTTTTTTTATTTTATTAGTGTTTGGAGGAAGACTACAGAATTTGTTCAGTATTGCGTGCAGTACATCTTTATAACTGTATGATTAGAAATGGGAAGAAAAAGTTTGGCAAGCTGTTTTCCAGTGGTGGAAAATACATTTACTGAGGTATTACACTTGAGGTACTTGTACTTGAGTTTTTCCATTTTTATCCTTGATACTTTATAATAAACTTTATTTATAGAGCACTTTTCAAAATTACAATTACAGAGTGCTTCACAAGGCAGGAAAATACACAAATAATAAAATAATTACTTTTTAAAAGAGAACAAAATAAAAACCATTTGATGAGTAAAAACCTTCTCAATGTAGGAAAGCAAGAACAGACAAACCATATTTCAAGGAGATAATTATTCTTCCACTCCACTACATTTCAGAAGTAATTTTTTCTCTTTGTACTACAGAACATTTATTTGATAGCTCTTTAAAAAAAGATAAAATCTTCCTATGAGCAACTCTAAAACTCTGTGATCAACATAGTATAACTTGTTTGTTCATTTCATCTGTTTGTGTATTGATTTGTGTATCATTTGAGTACTACCTCCAACTTTATGACTATCTGTAAGACAAGACAGTATCAATTTTTATGATAGATCTTGACATGAAAAAACACACAAGTGAGTTTTCTGTCACTGTTGTACAAATAAGATGCCTTTATTGTCAGTAGATACATACATACATACATACATACATACATACATACATACATACATACATACATACATACATAATACATTCAGCAACACACACAATCAATCACAACCCTTTATAAAACTGTACAACAAAACAAAGGCAGGTAAAATTACAAATGAGATCTCATAATGAGGATGAGAGCAGAAAGAAACAACCGTGCTGTTATTTTGGCCCAGTGGTCACAATTGGAATTGCAGGTCATTTGTCAATTTCACCTGAGATACATCCTGAACATCATATCACATATCACAAACACATGTAAAAGCTATCCTTTGACTTCTAGACTCCGCAGTTAACCAATTAAAAATGTTCATTTAACAGAATAAAATATAAATCCTGGCTAATTCCGGTTTAGGCTTTTGGGGAAAAGAGCAGCAGCTGGGAGTGGGAAGTACGATGTGGTTGATTATGTTTTTTTCTAATCTTTCTATTAGAGGAATATTTTATTTATTTAAGGGTTGTTAGTCACAGAGAGGAAATTGCTTCTGCTGATCTTTGTAAATCAGCAAAAAGAGTTTTGCTGACAGCGACAATAAGCTGACATTGTTGACCTTTCTCGGCCTTGCTATGTTCTCCAGTAACATGACATTTTAATCATTACTGAAAAAAGAAATAGTACAACCATCTCTTGTCTAGTGTATATACTGAAGAATTCAAACACACTCTAATATGACATTTGTGTTTGGAGTTAAATCCACAACAGCACCTGGAAGGTTACAGGCATGACGTAATAGCGGTAGTATGAAACCTCAGGTCTGAGCTGTACTTCCCAGCCAACATCCTGTCGGTTACCTTGTTGTGGTGGTTCAGAAACAGAACAAAAAGCCAAATGAACTTCTGTAGTCCTCCGTGGGGCCTTTTAAGATTGTGAAAGGTAAATCTGGATCTAATTAAAATGACAGGATGGGCAAACTTCCTCTCTCTCCCCACATTGCGAGTGCTCTCTGGGGCCAAAATAACTTCTATAATTATGACTGAATTGATCGTTAACTTTGCTTCCATCAGGAGAGCTCCTTAAGAGGACAGTGCAGAACAGCTTGTGAATATATTGTACAGTTTCATGTTTGTTAGATTGTTTTATCCGTACGTTGTAGACCGGTAAAGAATCTACTTTAAAAGGTCACTTTTTGCCCTCATAAGTCACCAGAAAAGTTGACTTTTCTTGTTGAATTTGTCAGATTTGTGACATCTTATTTCATATAACAGCTCTCTAAAAGCTGTGTAGAGGTAAAATGTGTCTTAACAATGTTGTGGCTCTATGGGACTGTCAGTGGGTTGATCAATTGGTCCATCGCTCTAGTCCAGACCGAAACATTTTGACAACTGGCAACCTCAGAATATATAGCACTCACCATGATGATCCTTAACTTTTCATCTAGAGCCACAATTTCATTTTTGCCCTGAAAATTGAATTCAACAAGTCCTCCAATTGCAATGACCAAGTATGTTGTTTGACCATGCACAATGACACAGAATGACTGGTTAGGGTTAGGCACCAACACCACTTGGTTACATTTCAGGAATTAAGAGAAACATGGTGTGGCTTAAAGTTACTAATTCCTTAAAATGTAGCAATCTTTGTCACCATGGCGACTGGGTAAATGTTAGAAGACAATCGTAGTTTTGCGTCTCCTGCGGCAAAATTGTTGGGTTGTATTATCCTCCCAACCTGTCAACTCCAAATGTGGACATTTTTTTAACCCATATACATCATCTCAACTTTACCACTTCTGTCATAATTATTAGAGCTGCTAGATGGCATGCTCTATGTCGTTTTTGTGCGACTGGCATTACGATCTCTTGTGTCATTTTTGTTGGGGGGACGGTCTCATTGATTTAAATCAAGATACCTGCAAAACTAATGACATTCCCATCAGCCTCAGCTGTACTTTACAGCCAATTATCAATATTAGCATGCTAACAAGCTAAACTAAGATGGCGACCATGGTAAATATTACTTCTGCAAAACATCAGTATGTTAGAATAGCCATTGGAGCATTTCTAACATTAAAGCATTTAGATTAGTACAAAGAGCCACTAGATTGGCTGTAGACTCTTTGTTTTGTTATATAGACGAAACCAACTCAAAAATCCCACAAGAAGTAGATATTGATTTTGTCTGTACATAATAAAAAGGTTTGTGTGTGTGAGAAAGGTAATGATTTTACAAAAGCTGGAGATTTTGATCATATAACATGATTTTCCTCAACATGGATTAATAGATTTTCAAATTTAAGTTTTTTTTATGCTTTTTAAATACTTCTAGTCCATTTTCTGTCCAATGTTGAGACTGAAATCATTGTTGATGTAAACAGTAGGTGACAAAAACCTCACTTTAATTAAACAAAAATCTCACTATAAGTTACACTTCAGTATGGAACAACTGTAATGTAGCGTGATTAACAGAAACTTGACAGCACAAAACAAACAAAAGGAATGCACTGGAGAGGTTTTAATTTGCGCAATTGTCATAAAAAACTCTGAATATGATATTAACAACATAAAATGGTGCTTAGTGGAGTGCACACATCTGCCTGCGATATGCACCTGTCAAAATTTGCTGTCAAAGATATGCCAGTAGAACACGCTGGATGTTCAACAAATTTTAATAATTTGGTCCTTTCCCCATTACCAGCTTGTTTCACCACAGGAGGTTCACATTCTGTCACGACAGCCACTGAAATGGACACTTTTAATCATTTAAAAGCAAGCAGCCAAGCAGATCTGTACGTATCTGTCCCAATTAGTCCTACACATTTTTCTTCAATTGGCTCCATACAGTACTTGCAGGCACATGCTCTTCTAAAACTATATCAAGTGTTAGAAGAATAGCAAAAACTAGTAATGAGCTCTTTCAGTTACTCCATAATGTTAGATTGTCCCACTAATTGACATTTGGCCTCCTCTGATGGCAATGGCCGATAGAAAGTATGATGGTGTTATGTGAAATGGTTAAAGGAAAGCCAATTATGAGTTTGTTTTGCTTTTTGTATGATTCTTCTAGTTTTGTCTTTATTTTAACCTGAATTGAATATGTGCCATATTACCTTTCCCCTTAGAGGACCACAATGGAAATAAGCTTTTAGCTGAATTGTGTTTTTATCCTCATTAATTTGATTGTATGTCAGTACTGAGTGCATGCCCTCCTGCATGTAATGTTATTGTCGTCAGATAAATCTATCTCTGTACTGTTATGGTCCGGGGGTCTCTCACCTGCAATCCTAGTAGTTCTACCCCCTCCCGCTTGTATTATTGTTGGTCCCTAGTTTGTTCTCTGTCTGGGTGTGGTGCTGCATTCTCCTGACTATCAATCAATGTGCTGCCATTCTGCCGTCAGTCAACCTGCACACCAACAACCAATCCACTAATCAAGCTCCTCTGCAGTATACCCCGCCTATCCTCTTCAGTCTTTGTCAGATTGTTCAGTCTGCGGCACTTTGGCCAAGTTTTCAGTTTCTCTCAAGTTTGTGTCATGCACAGGCTTTCCAATTTGTACCTGTGTTCCTCTGTGCCCCAGGTCCACCTGCATCCCTGGTTTTGTTGTGTCTGCCCAGCCCCAGCCCCAGTGCCATCCTGCCCCCCAGCCTTCCAGCCTCCTCAGTCTGCCCAGCTCCACCAGACCTGGACCCCTTTTCTCCACTAAATTGTAACCTCCCTCCCCCAACTCTGCAATAAACTGTTTCTGTTATACTTCATTTCAGAGTTTTGCTTTTTGAGTCCAAAGCCTCAAAACCTCAGAAAAGTTTGAGGTACTCTTCTATATTTCAGAGGGAAATATTGTACTTTCTACTCTACTCTATTTATTAGACAGCTTAACTTATATAAGTTAAGGATCGGAATACTTCTTCCACCACTTCTACCACATTCACCTGTTGGTCAATTTGTATGAAATCATGTCTTTCTG
The DNA here is from genome assembly GCA_021039105.1 of Scomber colias. NCBI lineage: Eukaryota > Metazoa > Chordata > Actinopteri > Scombriformes > Scombridae > Scomber > Scomber colias. The sequence goes on along the minus strand of JAJDFG010000019.1, from coordinate 2,986,586 downwards.
AAATATTATTTCTAATCAGTCATAGATGAGAATGTATCATCCCAAAGATTGCATAACTTTAATCAGGACTAACCACATCAGTGCAGGACATGCTTGTATCAAAATCCAACATAAAACATGTTATAAAATAAGTCATAATATTCCAACATTTAAAGAAATAGATAGATATATATATATATTTGTTCAGTGAATCTGTGTTTGCTCAAAGTAATTCACAGCAGGCTAATGATATTCTGACTCAACCAAAACAGCATTTTAGGATGAAAACTGTTATTTAGAATGATAAAAAATGAATATGGTAATGGTAATTATGTTGTATATAATTTGACTAAAAAGCAAAGATCTCTATATGCCCAGCTGAGATCTGGTATTATACCACTTACTGTTGGAAATGGATGGTTTGTTAATCCAGAAGAAGAAAAGCACATTTATTTAATGTGCTGTCTACATGATGTTGTCTAGTGTCCTTTTTACTGGGAACTATGAAATACTGTGTTTTGAAGATGAAAGTAGATATTGATTTTGTCTGTACTTTACTGTATGGATGATGCACAAAGACTGAGTTGGCTGTTTACATATAAAACATATAAATGAGCTAATTACTTGGAGAAAACCTGGGAGAAGCAAAAAATAAAATGTAGATCTGTCCATTCTTTTTCATTTTTGGCATTTTGACTGTCACCATCTTTTTCTTTTTGGAGCCAAACGTGATGAGAAGTGATCATATTTGGAGCCCTACATGGCCCTACAACTACAGCACCTCATACACTTCCATGGTAAGGTCTTACCAATCACAAGGCAGCCCTATAGCAAACAGTGCTTTATCGTCTATTTTACTCTAAATTAGGGCGTAATTGACTAAATGAACATCATGCTGAATTGCAGAAGACTTGAAACTAGCCATTGAGACCATAAACTAAATGGGAAAATGTTTACTGAGGTAAAAGTAGGGTCATTTTCCCAAGACTACTTACAAACAGACTTCTTTTTGGAGCCAGTGGTGTCGCCCTCTACTGACCATTTGAGACAATGCAGGTTTAAGGCACTTCCACATTGCCTTCACTTTTCAGACTTGGAGCGACCCATTTGGTGTAGCTCCATACTAACAGATAAAGTATGTAACACTTAGTGGCATCTAGCAGTGAGGTTACAGATTGCAACTAACTGAATACCCCTCTCTTCAACCTCCCCTTCCAAGTGTGTAAGATAACCTATGGTGGCCACGAATTAATGTGAAAGACCCTCTCCGGAGCCAGTGTTTGGTTTGTAGAAACATGGCAGTGCATCATGTAGGCTCCATGAAAGAAGAACTGCTCCCTAAGTAGATATAAAGGGCTCATTCTAAGGTAACCATTTCAGCCAAGTCCATTCCGCTAGATGCCACTAACAGACTACACACTGGACCTTTGAGCCCTGAGTGGCATTGATCTTTCATCCAGTTCTCGGAAGAAAGTAACTAAAACACATTTTCCATTTCTTTAATAGATTTCATCACTACTTATCTGTAGATGATTGTAGATTGTAGAAATGCTTAGTTCCTATTGTTAATTACCTGAAGCTATGATTTGTTTCCTCTAACAACGTACAGCACAACCACTTAAAGAAATATTTCGGGGTAGGTTGAGGATGTGCTGGAAACCCTTCTATAAAATATTTAGATTCATTCTCTAGTTTTCTTTCTTGGTTCCATATCAGAGAACAACACGTTACCACCAAGGGAGTAAAGTGATGGAGCGGCATCTCATCAATGGCACCACATGATCTCTCTGAGGGCTGTGTGACTCTCAGTCACACCAGCTTTCATCTGGCTCCTGTCGGGCTCCTGCGGTGATGCTATTGCCAGGACCAGAGAGTTGAGAGATGACGGGTTTGCTTTATTCCTGTGGACTTCATCAGTTTTTTTATCCTCCATGAAAGGTATAGATATAAATGCATGGATACAAAACAGAGATATGCTCACAAAGTTAAACTCTGTGAAATGATGTATATTTTGAGGCCGCCCTGGGAATAAATCATCTTGCACACATGTACTGTAGCATCTTATATGTTTTTAGCCATCGTACCAATGTGATGGTGGAGGTGGCATTGTAATTTGGTCTGGAAACTATGACCAACAGTGGAATGTCTTGAAAACTATTGGATGGATATCTATGAAATTTGGTACATGTATCCATGGTTTCCAGGCTACACATCCTACTCTTTGTTAATCCTCTATTTTTTCCTCTAGTGCCAACAGATATTTTTAGTTCAGAGTGAAATGTCTCAACTATTTAATTGTCATTAAATTTGGTACATTGATTTCCCCCACAGGACGAATAGCGACAATATCATAAAATCTTACAAAAGCCATGACAACATTAACCTTTCTATCATTCTCATAAAAAACAACATTGGCTCTAACTCTGCCCAACTTTTAATTACATACATAAAAGTTAGCATAGCCATCCTGTTGAAATACACAAAGGGAAGTGCATCATCCACCCAACCCGAGAGAAAGTCAAAGAAACACAATCAGATGCACACTAAGCAACAAAGATGGCAACAAAATAGAAGCTTTTGATGTGATTCGTGCAGCCCCACTGTGTAGTTTTACGTCAACATAAGTCTTATTCATGTTATAATTTAGTATAGCAATTAGCTTTAAGGTCTCTAAGATGTAATTTAATAGCTCTTTTCTCTTTAGCAGGTCTGTAAGTTAGACTGTTGGGAGACCAATCACAGAATAAATTGGTACAATCAAGAACAAAAATGATGACAGTGCCCGTTTTTGCTTCATTGCCCCGACATAAAGTGTAGAGGTAGTTTATTTGAAGAATAAGGCTCACAGCATGAAACATAACTCAGACACAAAACCCAAACCCAGGCAGACAAACACACACACACACACGCACACACCCTCACCTCAGCAGCAGCCTGTCTGAACACATCTGCTACATGTGGAAGAATGGGACTTTGTGAGAATAGAGAAGTGGCATGCAAAGAGGAGGAGGAATGGGGGGGGGGGGGGGGGGGGGGGGGCATGATGGACAAGAGGAGTCGCTAATGCGTTCCTGTGATCTGTGGCCTGAGAACTGACAAGTGGCACCACCAAGAAGGGAAGACAGTAAGAGAGGAAAAAGGGAGAGATGCTAATACACAGAAAGGATGAAAGAGACAGAAAGCAATCAGTGTGAAAACCAAAGAGAAAGACTGAGGGAGCGCACTGTGAGGCTGACACTTTGTCAGAGGCAGAGCTAGTTGTCAGATGGGCTAATGCCGCCTCGGTTCAAGTCCCTCTTAAAGACGTCAGATCACACAGGCAGATTGCCCGTGGAGGATTTGAGGCAGGCACCCGCCGGGGGAGCTGGGAAATTGCATTTGCTGCCTGCTACAAGATCCTGATAAGAGCAGATTTGTTCTAAGAACGCAATGACAGGGCAAGGTTATCACAAAGCCGCCTGCCCTCCCTACTGCAGAGGAGAGAAGAGGAGAGGTTTCCTCACCCTGCTGAAACCCTTAAAGACAAGGAGAAACTCACAAGAAAACCTTTATAATAAACAACAGGATGCTTGTTCATAAAGATAACCCCTCCCCCACCCCACACATCAGGATAAGGGTGTGTTAAGTTGTAAGGTAAAAGATAGTGGCTAGAGACATATTTTTCCCACTGTAAATTGGAATTTGAAAGTTTTACTTTTTGAGGATAATTACGGTTTCTCATCATAGCAACATCAATGTCTTCTGGATAATTAAATAAACTTGTACTAAAGGTTTAAGTTATAGTCATCCTATTCCAACTTTCTCGGAAATCGCATGTTTTAATGTTAGTATTGTAAACGGCACTAAATATTGAGGTACCCGCAAGACTCAGCAGCTGTTGCTATGGTGACTCCAACCAGAGTTAGAGCAATGGTGAATTCCCAACGCTTCATTATCTCAATTTGGAGCAAAACACTGTTTAATAGTTACTTACAGGAGATGGCAGGTGATTGTTTTATATTTTATTGAAACCAACAACGAATCTACTTCCAAGTGAAGGCTGATATATGCTATTCCTCTGTGCTGTAGGCCTCTGTCCTTTATTAAATAATTATTCATTAAGAGTTTGGTCACGTTAGTATGTTCAGAAATGACTTCAAAAGCTAATAACAGTAATCATGTTTTCAGACTCCAGAGAGTAGTTCAGCAGATGAAATTGCGCATTCATTTCCAGAGCTTCACTAGCTTGTTGTGCTACATATCACAACTTCTTGACTTACAGTCTAGTAGCAGTCAAGAGGTTGTGATATGTACAAGCTACCAAAGTCTAGTCTTTGGAGTCATTCCTAACCAAACTGACATGACCATAGTCTTCGTGGTAAAGGTTGTTACCCAGTGCAACAGTGTGGGTCATGTCATCAAGATGTGAGGACATTTCATGATTTTTGTAATATTCTGTTATGTTTATATGATGATGATGGATGTCTAAATTAAAGATAGTCAAATTTCCAAAACTTGAGGTGAAGCCAGGACTTCAACCTGCTTTGAATGCTTTGTTGGCAATGCCCCCTCTACTTCCTCCTCATGATGGCATCAGACTATTCGCACATGCCAACAGACAGCTGTCTATTGTGTAGCCAGATTCTGACTCAAGCGTACAAATGTATTTGACAAGTTTCCATACTCAGTAAAGAATGAGAAAAAGAAGCGAAATCCTGCTACTACTGTTTATGTAGCCTCTCAAACCACTGGCCAATCAGACCAGAGTGTACTCATGAGAGTGAGGTCTTAAAGACACAGGAGCAAAAACAGAAACAATTCCTCTTCTCTAAAAAATTCTCAGTTTACTTACTCACTGTCTGTCCTCATATTCATACAGGATACAGCAAAATAACAACCCAAGTAAACACATATTCATGTGATGAAGATACTTGTTCTGCTAGCAACAAACAGAAGACTCTTTGCTACTTTTTGCTGTAAGTGTATTCATACTGGCATTGATAACATCTGTACTAGTAACTTCTAATTAATTAATGTATCATTACCATCTGGTTTTGGGAGATGTGACTGCTTTTATTTTTTTTTATGCAGGAAAAGCACTGAGATGATTGCATGGAAATTATACATTTTGTGGCTTTAATTGTCATTGACCCTGGCTATAAATGTTGATTTTGTCCAATGGGTATTTATTCTCAATGCATTTAGCTAATATTCCACTACACTACACTACACTCGTTATTCATGATGCTGAAAAATAATAATAGCTTTAATCCCATCAGCAACATTTTAATGTATATAAATGCATAGCAAATCTGTATACTGCCATAATTGAAGGTGTTACATTACAATGAAGTAGCATGCTATTAGTGCTTTATTTAACCTTAAAACATGATTCCTATATTTCTATTGAAAAGCCATATACTTTCTATTCTGATAGAGGCTATAAACATATGCAAACATCAGCAGGACTCATTTTTAATTGGTCACCTCAGTCCCGAGTGTCTGTGTGGAAAGACTGACAGGCAGGGAAGGTTAGTTTGGAAAAAGAAACGTTGTGTCTGTCTGACAGTCGGTCTGTTGTGACGAACAGGTCTGTCATTCTCAGCGAGAGAGCGAGCGCTGGTCAAGAGAGAGAGCAGCAAAGTAAAAGTTCAAAGAAGAATGTGTCGAGGCATGAGCTTTGAAGGCTTAAAGCTGTCAAAATCTTAATCTATCTGTCATGAGGTGTGTGGACGCTGGGCTTAAAGTTGGCGGGATGTTGGACTGATGTCATTTGGATAGCCGATGCCCATCACCAGACATTTCCAGCTGACACTTTATTCTCCTACACAGGACCTTCTCTTCAGCTCTATATGCTGTCAAGGAAGGGATGAAGTGTCTGTTTATGTGCTGGGGAAAGGTATACATACAATTATAACAAAATTATACTTTAAAAAATGCCAGGAAAACATAAAATATGAGTTGAATACTGCATGATAATGAGATACAAATAAGTAGACATTAAAAAGCTAATTAAAAATATAAATGATGTACATGTACATTATACTAATCAATGTGTGGCCCTAAATACCAGAAAAAAGTGCCAAAAATCAAATGAAATGTAGCACGACTTGTAAATTCCACAAAATCAGACTAGTTTTGTCAAAGACACCCATATTTAAGTAAGTGAATGGTTGGCTAACCACACATTTTTCAATTTATACTGAAACCTGAAATCCCCAAAAGTCATGTCAGTTAATTAGTCTATAAATCTATCTTAAAACAAGAGTTAGGAGACCAGAATAACATTGAAATACTGTAGGTTTTTCTTACCATGATCATTCCTCCTGTTCATAATCCCCCATAATGTCTTTATAAGCACTTACAATATAAGTGATGGGGGACAAAATCCACCCGCTGGGGATCAATGTTAGTCTTTTAGTGCGAAAGTCCCTCTGTTTGTTACTATTCTTCCATCATAGCTCAACAGGGAAACACTCTCTGAAACACAAAGAGCATATTTGATTCTAAAAAGACTGTAAATGTGTCAGATATCCACTTGATATGACTAACTCAGACCGCTGAAGCTTAATATCTTTATATCTACTTTGAAATGACTGTGTGGACACACTGTGGATTTTGTCCTCCATCACTTTACATTGAAAGACCATTTGAAGGAGATATTTTAATAGTCAGTATGAACAGGAGGAATCATTACAGCGAGGAAAACCTCTTTCAATGTTCATATGCACACCTGGATGTTGTTTTAAAACAGCTGTGTTACATAATGCAGTGCTCAAGTTGTGTTAACATCATATAAAAAACAGATGGTACAGCTTGAATAGTTTCCAATAGTTAGACGAGAATTTGCATAACTGAACACTTCAAGAATGTTGTATGACTGCAGAGTTGGAAGGTTGACTACATCCATGACATTTGGGTGTAATTTGACAGATCCCCTCTCTTCATAGTGTCACACTCGACTACAGTGTTCCAGAGTCAACCATAATGACCATAATAATGGGCTTGTGAACCACTACATTGGAGTATTGTTGGCACATCCTGGTAAGAGTTTTGCAACAAGTGCCATTTACTGGAGAACACAGCTGACTATTATCAAGTCATTGTCATCTGGGGTTGTAGGAAACTACGGTAGTTGGATTATGACTATTATCCAGAGGATTTTAAAGTTAAAGAACCATAAAATAGGGAACCAGTGTGGAAACAACATAAAACACAAACTATTGGAGAACAGCGCACATGCTCATGAAATTATGGATCAACAGAAAACTTCTTAACAGACAAGACTTTATTTTTTATGCTCTCAGTGGCGGTTTTAGCTTGAATGACACTCTGAGTGAGCCCCCCCCCCCCCCCCCCAAATGATGTCATCATATGAATGAAATCTGCTCCCCTATTTCATGATTGATACTAATGATGCCATGGCCAGTTAGATATTATATATATTTCTGGGACTTGTGTCAGTGACTGGGACTCAGGTTTGATTTGATCAACTTGCTTTGAAAAGCTCCTCTCTGCTAGAGCCACAGTGACTGAGAGCAGTCCATAAATTAGGGTAGATCTCTGATAGATCCTTCTCATGCATGGATGTAATAAGCTCAAGGAGGCTCATGGTCTTTGGTGGCAGGTTGGGGAAGTTCTTAATTTCCTGCACAAGCTCTGTACTATCCAAATCAAAGTGCCCCTGGAAGTGCAGTGTTTTGCCCAGTGCCTTGCATTGCTCTGCCAGCTCCTCATTTGAAAGGGTTGGGAAATGTGTCAACACCCCGAATTTCTCTCCCAGTCATTGAGTTGTCATTGAGACCTCGCTCTGTCTTTTTCAAAAGACTCACAGCTAAGTCCACATGCATGGTGGGAGACTGCACGAGTTTGCTGACATGCTGTATTGCAGATAGGATGCCAAACAACAGTGCAAATGTTGAAGCGGTAAGAACCCACCTCCTCAGACAAAGACTGGGCCTTTATAGCAGGGTCCTTGGTGTGGTCTCTCACCTCGATTAAAGCCTCTCTCACAGCAGCTCCCTGGTACCTCTCGACACTCTTGATCTTGTTTCTGACCACATCTTCAAGGTGATGCTGACATGTTTCTTCAGTATGGTCCATATTTGGGTGGAGGCTGAAAACAAAGTATATAGCTTCTGAAGGATACCAAAAATAACTTTTAGCATCAACAGATCCCTTAGCAGCATCACACACCACCAAATTCAATGTGTGTGCCCCCACATAGAGCTCTTGAATTGTTCTCTCCCTTATTTTTCCCTCTCATGTTGTCCCCGTTGTCACATGACTGTCTGTTCAATATCAGGGATGCCAGGTGCTGGCCTGTGGACTCCTCTGCCTCCAAAAATCCCATAAAGTGTTCCCTGATATGGGGCTTGTCCACCAGTGACACTACACTAATCACAACTGACAGCTGTTCTGCGTGGCTTATATCAGGAGTGCAGTCCAGAATTATGGAGAAAATCGTTGCCTGCTTGATGTCATTCACTATAGCAGAAATGATTTTGCTACTCAACAAATCAATCAGTTCATTTTGCACATGATGGCCTAGGTAGCTTGTGTGACTGGCTGTTCCTCTTTGGCCACGGCAAAGGTGATCTTTCACAATGGAATCAAACCTGGCCAAGTTCGACCTCTTTGAGAAAATTCCCATTAGACGGTGAGAACAGTGTTTCAGTGTGTCCCCTCAAAGCCAAATTCCGAACGGCCAGTGACTTCACAATAGCAGTGACACGAGTCAGCACTGCTCTCCATCTCCCCCTCTCAGCCTCCAGAAGTGCCATCTCCTGCTTATCAATACTTTCCCCACTTTTTAACCTCACTGCCAGTTCCTTCCATGCTTTCATGCAATTGAGGTGTTCTGTGCTATTGTCATGTGTCAAATGAATGATCCTCTTTGAAAACAATTTGCAGCAGAAGCAAAAAAGGCTGTTGTTCTTCTTTGAATATACCAACCAACTTCTAGCCATCTTTTCACCACTAATTAATGTCTTCTTGAAATATTGGTGGTGGCAACTTCTCCCATCACTCTCATTCCTCTGGAAGTCAGGTGGTACCTTACTTGGTCCTCTGTGAACCAACTCTGTCCGAATCCTGTCAGTCAGAGGTGAGGGCCAATTAGCAGGGTCGGTTGACAGAGGCTCATGCTCAGCAGTGTGACTCAGTGGGGGTTCAGCTCCAGGCATTTCTATCGGACAGCATATTGGCACATTACTCAAAGCACATAACAGTGAAACATAACACATAGGCCTACTCAGAAATGATCAGAAATATTAAAATCACATAAAATCACAATTGTCTGGTCACAATGTGTGCAAGGAGACACTGAGACCATTCCAGAAGAGGCCTGTGTGGCTGAGGAGGTAGATGGCAGCTCATCCTGACTAGTGGCAGAGGATGCTCCAAAATATTTTAGAGGTGCCCCTGAAATTGCATCAAAAGACAGAGTACAATATAACTCTGAATCTCTGATACACAACATCCATGAATTGGACATTACATGATTTTAATCTAACTTTCAGGGAGGAACAATTAGCTCCTCGGTTACTGCCTACTTCTATGCATGGCACACTTTCAGTTATGACTTGTTAAGCTATAACTTTGTCACAAAATAGAGCTTTAGTAATTAGCAAATGTTCGTCTTTGAAACTACTTAACAGCATTGCAAATTCTGTTAGCTAATTACAGGACAGGACCCAAAGTTATCTCAAATGATCAAAATAACTAATAACTGAACTTGTAGCACAGTTTTGTTGCAACACACATTATTATGGTGAAATTATATTTCATGTTTGTTAGTTCAGTTCAATCCCATCAGAGGGGGGTGCCAATTTGCCAATTCCCTGGCATACAGTGACTGACTTGACGTGCAAATAATAGAAAAGATTTTTTTTTTAAAAACTTGTGCCACTCCCCATGAGTCATGACAAAATCCCGCCAATTCGCTCATATCATGGACTGCTACTGCGTGCTCCAGTAGTGGAACAGCAGAATTGGCATTCATGAATGAAGTACAAGATATTTGGATATCGGAGTGTAAAGATATCAAAAAAAGTGTTGGAACTATATCAGTGTTTGTAGATTTCTCTGGAAAAATAGACTAGCTGGGCAATCAGGGCTGGACAAATAATAATGTGATTGAAGGTACTGGACTGGTAGTAACCTTATAGTAACGTTGATATGACATTAACCCTCCTGTTGTGCTCAGGTCAAGGAAGGAAATGAGGAAGGAAGGAAGGAAGGAAGGGAGGGAGGAAAAGAGAGAGGATAGAAGGAAGAAAATGAGGAAGGACGGAAGTGAGAAAAAAGCAAATGAGGAAGCAACGGAGGAAGGGTGAAAAAGGAGGAAAGAAGGAAGGAAGAGAGGAAAAGAGGGAGGAAGGGAGGAAGAAAGGAAGGACATGAGGGAGGAAGGAAGGAAGTGAGAAAAAAGGAAATGAGGGAGGAAGGAAGGAAGGAAGGAAGGAAGGAAGGAAGGAAGGAAGGAAGGAAGGAGAGGAAAGAAAGAATGAGGAAGGAAGGAAGGAGGAAAAGAGTAAGGAAGTAAGGAGAGAAGGAAGGAAGTGAGGAACAGTCAAAAGAGATGGGGTCAATTTGACCCGGGAACACAACAGGAGGGTTAAGGCAACAATTTGGTCATTTGCCCCAAATAGCATACCTAATGTTCTTACATGCTCACTGTTGATGTGAAACTGTGAACAGCTGTGAACTACACTGACTTCCAGAACATCAACAGTGAGCTGGGAGGAAATGAGTATTTGGGGGGAGGTGTTGGGTGCTATTACGAAACTGTGCTGTCTCTTGAATCACAAGCTGCAGCATCATATTTGTGTTAGAACACTCTTGTCCAGCTCGATGGTGTCACTTGATGAGTATAACTGGTAGAAATCTGCTGTGAGAGAGAGAAGACGAGAGGTGTGAATTTTCCAAATCAGCGGTACAGCAGTGTGGACAGGCTCATGGTTTGATGTACTGCCTTGACAATGTGTGTGTCTGTGCATGTTTATGTCTGTTTACTAGCAGGGATACTTGATTGTGTGTGTGTGTGTGTGTGTGTGTGTGTGTGTGTGTGTGTTTGTGTGCACTCGTGTGTGTGTGTGTGTGTGTGTGTGTGTGTGTGTTTGTGAAGTAGATGTTGTTACTGGGTGTGATTTAGTGCCTGTAGGGGTAAATTAAATCATTTCTCAAGGCCTCTCCAGTCAAGTCTTTCACATAGAGAGATAACGCTGTCGATGCAGCCTCATCTTCACACAAAACACTGTCGGAGCAGACCAGGGAGGATCCACAGTAACTAGTTTGGGACAAAATTGAGCAATTAAACATAACATGTAAATGATTTCTTGAACAGCTTTAAATTCTTTTATACATTTCTCTGGGCACCCCAAAACAAAAATAATTCCCTGGTGAATGTTTAGAATGAATAAATGCTGTTTGCTCTGTTCTCAGTCAAATAACCTCAATACAATATTACGTTTTTTTTTAAAAATGTTTAAAGTAACACCTAACTCAGTAATCAAATGGCAGTCAAAACTTATCAAGCTACTAAATACTAACACGGTGAGTATTAGGATCATGCTTGGGGTGAAGGAAAGGGATTTCATCGATAAAGTTGTTATATTTAGAGAAAATGACAATGTTTTGAGAATAAAGTTTTAATTTCAAGAAATAAGTAACTTCTAATTGTATCAAACTGCTTTATTCTCATAATGTGTTACTTCAACAGTGGCCATAATACTCAGTGATCCTGATCAAACTGACATATCTACACATGTACATTAAGATTATGTCCTGGTAATCCAGATAGACCTATACCAGTGGTTAAAAAAACAAATAATAAACAATGTTGGTAAATTACAGGTATTTGGATCTCAGTACCACAGTCTCAGGGCTCTGATGATACATTTTAAAGGTATAATGTGGAAGAGTAGGCCATGTAATCCAAACAAATATGGGGCAACATATCACCCTGTCCCCACATACACAGGCCACCCCATCACCATTATCACTCACTGTATATAGTGTAAAGCTTACTGTTAACAGTGAATCTATGGCTATGGTGTTGTCAACATGTCAAAATGCTATAGAGCCATTAGAGCCAGCGGTAAATTACAAAAGAGCTGCACAGATCAAAAAATGGTTGCACCACAGAGATTAGTTACAACATAACTCTAAGTAACAACTAAATATTTACACACAGGGCCCCAGGGAAGGTGTTCATCATATAATGTTACAGAACTCACTAACGGTAAAACAGCACTTTTTCTGCCAACCAGCATTATTTTTTCATTGACTATATGCATTTCTACAGCACATTAATCCAGCAGGCAATAGGGACCTAATTTATTGATATGTTTCAACACATTTCTTTGGCTCAAGCTTACTACCAATGCCAAATGGCTCACATCAGCTTTCACAGAGCTGGTGCATCAGATCAGCTGATATGACCAGCTGATGTCTCCCTGTCTGAAGCTGGCTGCTCTCTTTGTGCATCTTTCCAAATTGGCATTATTTGGATATACTGATGACATATTAGGAGTCTACATGGTAACTTTCTTGCCTGAAAAAACATCAAAACTTAATAAACAATTAATAATCAATTACCCGGATCATCCAGCTGTGCCTCCTCCACAGAGGACGTGGCTGTGTTTAGGAGTTCTTTGAAGTGTTCCTTCCACTGCCCAACAATATCCCCAGTCGAGGTCAGCAGTTCCCCACCCCTGCCAAAAACATCCTGGGCTAAGCCCCGCTTCCCCTTCCTGAGTCGCCTGACGGTTTGCCAGAACCTCTTCGAGGCCATCTGATAGTCCCTCTCCATGGTCTCACAGTACTCCTCCCACACCCTGGTTTTTGCTTCAGCCACCTTCTTGGCCATCCAGTACCTATTTGCTGATTCTGGAGACCACTGGGCGAGCCTGGCCCTAAAGGCTTGACAGCCTCCTTCATTGCTGATGTCCACCAATGGGTTCTCCGGTTGCCGCCCCAACGTCCTTCAGGCTGCAACTGTGAGACACCGCCTCCACAACTGAGGTCTTGAATATGGTCCACTTAGACTCTATGTCCTCAACCTCCCCGTCAATCATTCCTGGGAATCATCCCTCCCTCCATCATTGCCCGTGTGAGTAATGAAGTCTCCCAGCAGAACTATGGACTCACCGGGCCATAGCCCTTCCAGGGCACCTCCCAGCGAGTCCAAGAAGGCTGGGTGTTCCGAACTGCTCTTTGGTGCATATGCACAAACAACAGTCAGAGCCTTCCCCCCAGCAACGCAAAGTTGCAAGGAGGTGACCCTCGTTGGAGGGAGAACTCCAACCTCGTCTGGCACCTTTCCCCCTGGGTTTAAGTATCTTGCCCAAGGACACATTGACATGTGGACTATATCAAAACTCTTATTTTTTCACATTCTGATTTTAGTTAATTTGGGAATGTTTTAAACTAAAGTTCTGGCCAATTTGTACACATTATATCTTTAAATAATTAATTATTACTAGAAGTGTATGTTGATTGATTATGATATGTGATAAATGATATGACTCATCATATCAAAGTGTCTGCATAATATAACACACATCCTCCTGTGAAAAAATGGAAACCGTCTATCAGCATTCAATAAACACCCTGATGGCATAAGCAGAAACATTAGGAGTGAATGAATTCACTGATTATTTGGTAGACTGACTTGATGATGAGTGATAAAGTAATTTGAATTGCTTTTCATTGCATGAACAAGTTCCCAAAAACAGCCCGACCAGTACATCTTCTTACTTGAGATGCTGCTGAAGTGTTTAGCATTTACTGGAGAACTGCAAATCTGAGAGGTGACACAAGCTGTGGTTAGATAGATGGAACCTTAGTTGTATTTATTTACCGTTTCTCTCTTCTTATATGCACTAGAGTTCATCTTCTCCAGTCACTGACACTGAATGAGTTGAGGAAGAGAGACGGAGTTGAGGCGGTTACAGCGCTAAAACCCGTTAGTGGCCAGAATGTGCCTTAAAAATAAACTTTGAATACTTCATCCTTTGTATGAATGCTTTATTATTGTTGTTGTTGTTGTTATTGCTGTTTTGTGTAGGTTTTGATGCTCTGTGGAAACACAGTGCTGTGATAGGCCCACTGATTTTTTTTAAATTATGAGATAAAATATGATAGATGGAATATTAGATTTTATGTTGAATAATTGACATGTTATGTTACTTTGTGATCTGATGAAAATGTCCTACAGTACAGTGAAGACTGTAAACTTCATTTAACTGGAGGAAATATGGAGTGGAGGGAAATCATATGTTTTAATGTCATTAATGTCTTCAGGGGTCAGTATCACATCTTCTTTTCTCTATGAATCACGTTTAGATATTATCACACACTTTCCTGAAAATACTTCTGTTCTGTACATACTAGCATTCAACTGACACATGTTTCTGTTGATGAACTTATTATTTCAATCAAAGAGTGTGTGAGTTCTCAGTCTTGTAATAAGTGTATTTGTCTGTAGTTTTATTAGACACATGCTGTAGATGATCATGGAGGTCTCTACACAGTGATGAGGACACATTCACAAACTCTTCACATTTTATTCAACTGTTATATGAAAGTTATGTTATTACATAGCTGCCCCCAGGGGTGGATTGGCCATAGGGAGTACCGGGACTTTTCCCGGTGGGCCGGTGGCTGCCGTTTTTTTATTTTTTTTATTTGTTCATTTATTTTTTGCTGCTCCTTGCCATGGTTACTCTCCCGGCCCAGGGGCAGAGACATGCACCGGCCCACAGAGCTCCGCTGCAGCCTGCAGACACAGCAGAGGCCCATTGGTTTGTCTGTCTAAAGAATACCTGGCCCAATGGCCCTATGATAGGCTACAGAGGCCCAGGAGTCCCACCCACGCTGGTTCTTGACCCCCCCCCCCAACCCTCCCTCGTCCAATCACCTTTGATGACAAGCAATCAGATGAGAGATAGTGAGAGATACTACTACAACAAAATGGACAAAGCGGCTAAAAAGCGAAAAGGCGGAGCGGAAAAACAAAGAGATAAAAAAAGAAAAGCTCTAGCAACCGACGCTGCTACGAGCAAAAACATTTCAGAAATGTTTGCTGCGGGGGCCAGCGTGGCCGGAGCGGCTTCAGGAGTGGGTCCCTCTCAGCAGCAGGTGTCGGACAGTGAGTCAAGTGAGGCTCCCGCTGCCATGGTGGTGCAGCAGCAGCAGGTTGAGGAAGACTCTCCACCATGTGGAAGTGATGATAGAGTTTTAAGCAGGTGTGTACCTGCAGCATGGTGTGGATAAACACTCATTAAATGTTCAGAACAGTTACTCTCTATGCACACTCTGCATAGTGTGGTGTGTTACAACTAGGCCTAAATCTAGTTATCTAAATATTGGAAAACAATAACCATATACATATACTATCCTGATTCATTGATTAGTTGCTTTTATTAACCACTTAACCACTATTTTCATCAAAGGATGCCACATAATTACAAATCTGCAAGCTTACCACTCAACTCACATGTTTTCACAATTTTTGATCATTTCTACCTATAATGACTTCCCCCAAATCAGGTCACCAGAGTTTAAGTGTTGTAAGTGTCAACATGCACCTTTCTTTGTGCCTATAATCTAATGTGTTCATGAAGGACATTGATCTAACAACATAACACATATGTAGTCTATGATGCTTTACATATTTTTTTCAGTCAGTGTTTATGGTTTATTGCTCGTTCAACAGTTTCACATTATACAGTTAAAACTAATTCAAGCCTATTCAAGTCTCCAGAATATAAGGGATATTGTTCAGTATACTACTGTTATTAAGGGCTTGTGTGTTTAAATGTACATCAACGTGAGTTGGCACAGTATCTGAGCAGGGATTGTAGTGGGCCGGTCTGGACCAAAAAGTCCAGGGCCAAATTTTTGTCCCAGTCCAGGCCTGGCTGCCCCCCCCCCCCCCCCCAGCTTTACATCACTGATATAGTTTTGTTGTGTGCTTTATTTCACTGCTTCATTCAGCTGCTGTCATCCTAAATGACTCTTACTATGTTCAGTTCAGAAAGCTGATCTACAACCAGTGTTTTTTTATTTTTTTATTTTATTTTTTTAAAGTTGCAAGGACAGTAAAGAAAAAGGAAAATAAGATAATGAACAGACAAGACAAAGCAAGCTATGGAAGTATATTGCTGCCACGCCAGAAAAAAAGAAAAATCAGTATCAGTAAACATCCAAAGTTCATTGTTAGAATAATTAATATCATTATCATTATCATTATTATTATCCATATTATTATCATTATCATTATCATTATCATTATTATTATAACAATATACTATTTATCTCTTTAATGCTGATCTGTTTTTCTTTTTCTGGCGTGGCAGCAATACGTTTCCATAGCAACAGAAAAATAAACTAGAAAAAGTAAAGACAACATACAAAGACTGCAACTTGTCCTCTTCCTCCTCCTCCTCCTCCTCCTCATTGTCTCTCGGCCTCTTTGAGCAAGCTGTTGTTGCTGCTTGTCTCCGACCTCCTCCACACACTCCTCCTCTTCCTCCTCTTGCTTGTCCACGACCTACTCTACACTCTCCTCCTCCTCCTCACAGGACAACACATGACGCGTCTTAAAGTTCTCATACACCTCCTAAAAACTTCCCCACACATGTTGTTGTTGGCAGCAGCAGGAGGAGGAAGAGAAGAAGTCAAGTCTTTCTCTTCAACATCTGGCCTCTGTTCCTTTATGTCTCTATTTTCAAGGAGACCAGTGTCAATCTTTTGTGGGACACGATGAAGGGATGGTGATCGAACAGTGTCTAATGTTCTTCTCTGTCTTCTATTTAGTCCTCTCCTCCTCTTCAGGCAAGTCCTCTTCTTCCCCATACACCGCCTTCTTTTCTTCATCCTCCACTTCTTTCTCTCGCTCCTCCTCCTCGGTGTCGGACTGTGTGTTTGCTTGTGTTTCTCCTCCTGAAGGTCCTCCTCCTTCTCCTCACTGGACTCTTGGTCCCCAAAGCCGTCATCTGGCTCCTGTTCATAATAATAATCACTAAACTTACCTTCATAGTTAAACTCGTCATCGTCCTCTTCCTCCTCGTACTCCTCCACCAGTCTTGTTACAACGATCTGGTTGAAGGGGATTGGAGCCGACAGATGTTCAGGGCTGCCGTAAACCTGCAGTTTCAAAAGAAAAGCGTCAAAATGATGATTTTCTTGTTTGTATTTGATAGTGAGAAATGGATTTACAATGTCAAACAGCAGCTGGATTTAAAAAGTGTACCTCAGTGAATCGGTGGGCCACTGAGCAGAGGTACGGCAGCTTTACGGTTGGTTCCTGGTTCACCTGGTTCTCCTGGTCACCTTGGTTCTCTTGGTTCTCCTGGTTCTCCTGGTTCTCCTGGTTCTCTTGTTTCTCTTGGTTCTCCTGGTTCTCCTGGTTCTCCTGGTTCTCCCGGTCCTCCTGGCACTGCTGGGCTATGCTGGCTGTAGAAACCACAGCAACAACCATCATGCATTAAGTTAAAGAAAAGAGGAAATAGTGTGTGTGTGTGTGTGTGTGTGTGTGTGTGTGTGTGTGTGTGTGTGTGTGTGTCTGTTGCACTTACAATTAAAATGACTGGTGTCCTCCTCAGTCCTCAGCTGGGGGATGAATGGAGGCTCTTCATCCATGAGGAATCTCCAGCAGACACCTTTGAAAAACGGGTGATCCTTCACCTCTCCGGATCCTCCTGGAGAACAAGTGAGACAAACAAAATTATGAATGAGCTCCCATCCTGTCTCTATCCACGTCTTCATCATTAGTGAATGTGACACTAACCTGTCCCCAGACGTCGCTTGGCATTTTTCTCCAGGAGAAGGCTTATCAGGTCCTGTGCAACAGTTCCTTGGGCTGCTTCCCCCTCCGGCCAGATGATGTCATCTGAGAAAAAACAAAAAGCACATATCAGTAATCCAATAACAGAATTAAAAGTTTAACTTCATCATAAAAAACAACAGCAACAGAAACACTGAATCTTAAAACAAGTTTAAAGTAAAAGAAACAAGAATTTCAACATGTTGCTAGATTTTCATGAAAATCACAAAGTAGGATAATGTACATTTTTGATCATCTTTTAAAATAAAGAAAGATTCATTTAGATCTGCTAGCATGACTTATAAAATAAGTCATGCTAGCAGATCTAGCATATAAAACCAACAAAAATATTAAATGTACATTTGAACAAATCTGATGCTGCTTTTAAAACTATGTTGAAGACATTTTTGAACATCTTGACAACCCTTATTTGTCACTGAGCCAGAAAGAGATGAACTGAAGTAAAGATTCTTACCTTGAACCACGTGGTCACAAAGGTCATCAACGTCAGTCCCGTCAAATGGAGTTTCACCCACCAGAAACTCATACAGGATGATTCCTAGGGCCCACCAGTCCACAGGTTTCCCGTATCCCACCTCTAGTATGGCCTCTGGGGCCATATAACACGGAGTGCCCGCTGTCTGAAGGGAGGAAACACAAAATGATTAGAACAACGATCCAGGTTTGAGCTCAAATAGCACAGAAGAGAAAAATCAAAGACTTACCTCTTCGTCCGTGATTTCCTGCACGATCCTCATAATTGGTGCTTGCTGAACATCTTGCGCTATATTCAGTCGACCTATCTTTGAGAGGCCAAAATCAGCCACCTTGATGTGGCCGGTTGAAGTGATCAACATGCTATAACAGAGAAAAGCAGAAACATGTCTCATGTTAGATTACATACCAAACTCTAACTCTACATGTCAGATTGATGGGACAGATTGATGACTCACTTTGCAGGTTTCAGGTCTCTGTGAATGATCCCATAGCTGTGGAGATATTCTAGGGCCATGGTGGTCTCTGCCACGTAGATACGGCTCATCTTTGTGGAAAAGCGCTTCCGTTCCTCCAACAAGGAGGCACAATCCCCACCTAGAAGGACAGGAGACATGTTCTCAGTGTGTGTTGGGTGGGTAGCATGGATGGGCTCCATAGATAATAGAGGAAAGTCAGTTTAAAGCTCATTTATCTGTTCTATCCCTGTCTAAACAAACAACCTTCTTACCTGCTACGTACTCCATGACTATACGGAGGTCTCTGTTGGTCTCAAACGCGCAAAACATTGAGACAATGTACTCGTTTTCTGTGTAAGAGAGGATGGCTCTCTCCACCAACACCTGCCTAATGTCTTGCTCTCTCTTCAGGTTCCTCCAGTTGATGATTTTCATGGCAAAAGGTTGCCTGGTTGCTCTGTGGCGCACAAGGTTCACAGATCTGCACAAGAAGGAAAAGGAAACATGATCAGCTTCTACTACTGAACCTCAGCTCTGATTTAACAAGAAACTAAAACATGTATGATGTTTCTCTGTGTTTGGACTGAACTCTGTGTGGAGTCCAAACAGTCTGTTAGAATGTAAAGAAGTCTTACTCACCCAAAGCTGCCACTGCTGAACTGTTTTATCATGTCGAAATCACCCTCCTCTGGTTTTCTGGGTGGAGGGCAACACACTGAGCGGGTCTAAATCAAACACACAAAAGTTATAAATGAGTCAACTAAATACAATAAAGTATGCACTATAAACAAAGGGATGTGTGTGTTTCTTAAAATCAGTTTGGAAAAAAGAAACATGGTTGAAATTGAAACACATACTTCATGGAGGACTTTCTCAAGCTTGTCCTGGAGCTGGATGAAGAACTGAGGACAGATCAGTTGTCTCTGGACGGTGGACTCACAAAGCATTGAGAGGTCCACTAGCTGCCTCTGAATGAACTTTAAAGCATACGAAGCCTGGAGCAGACCGCTATCGCTGAACTCTGTTACTGTGTTCATTTTCACTGAGACTGATGGAAGGATGGAAGAATTTACAATCAGGATCATTATTACTGTTTTAAGCAGCAGTTAAAAATGAAAGACTGTAAAAGTTACATGAGACAATTTGAAAGGATGAAACCTTAAAAAGTCTGAAATTTGATATTGAAGGTCTAAAAATGTCTTAAAATGTCTGAAATCGTAGGAGTTAAAGTATTAAATCTGATTTGAGCGTAATTGCATTTGTTCAGTTATTTACGTTATTTATCATTAATATCATTATTTTCTGATTATTTTACATAAAGATAGAAAGAAAGAAATACTTACTACTGATAGCTGCTGCTGAAGTCTCAAGATAGATGTTTAACTCTCTAAAGTTAGTCTTTTTAGCTTTTAACTCACTGCTACTGAACACAAACCTGACTGTCTTCTGTGCTTCAATAACTGGAATGAACAATCTGTCATCTGCTTACTGAAAGTTCCAAGATTCTATGATGTCATGCATTGTACTGTGATGTCATAAAGCTCATTTACATATGCAAGCAAGCTCATTAGCATATTTTAGAACACTCACACACACGCACACACACACACACACACACACATAGAGTTACATTCATTTTCTGCAGACTAACCATAATCACTTCTTACCTAAACTTAACCTTTACATTAACTTCAACTATTGACCCAAAAATCTGCATTTTACCACTTAAGGACTCGACTTTTGTCCCCAAATGCACAAGCTGACCCCAATCAATTGGTCCAACCTTTCAATAAATGCATCACACCACTGTATATGGTCCCTTTAGTTTTTTTCCACAATCCTGTTTTTGTTTCATTATGGAGATGTTGGTTAGTCTACATCTCTATCTTTGTTTTTTTTTTTTTTTTTTAAAACACTGATCCAGATCAAAGCATCTTAACTGGTTACTTCATGGTCCAATTTGACCAAGCTCCATTCCACAATTTTTTTCAACAAATTAAGTTAATTGGATTGAAATTGTGTTCAGTGATGTGAACCTACAGAGTAACCTGAATGAACTCTGATGACATTTGAATATGATACAATATCTTGAATTGTGACATTTGTCAGAGCTTCATTCGTGTTGACTTTCTGACTCCATAAATCTAACTGAATTTGATTGATGCACAGAGACACAGGATTTATGTGTCTTGAAAGCAATACATTCAATTTGTTGCCTGGATTCTGTTAACAGGCAGCATTTTTCTGTTCCACAAAATGTTACATAAAAAGTGAATATTGCAGACAAATTAGTGGACGTAAAAATGAGACTTTTCGGGGATAGAATGCTGGTGGTGGTGAGTAGCTACTCATTTTTAAGTTAGAACAAATTTCAAGATTGCCTTTTTTAAACGTTCCATTTAAGAAACTTTACATTTAAACAGTAGAGTATTCCAAAATTACCGTTGTTGTATCAGCTGTGTAGTCATGTGAACATCCAAAAAATAGCCACCAGCTTACATTTGAACTAATTCTTCAAAGCAGGTTTGTCTACCAGAGGAATGGGTTTAGCTTACCTCTTTAATTCCTACACACACACACGCACACACACACACACACACACACACGCACACACACACAGACTCCTTTCTACCTGCCAATATATCACAGCCCCTAGGTAGGAAGATTGATGGTATTAAATTGCTTCTATCCAGGTTTTTTATCAGGATTTACAGGCGTCGCTGTACCTAGAGCTTTCCAGCACCACTCCCTTCCATAAATCATGCTTTTTCACCTTACCACCACTCTCTCTCCACACACACACACACACACACACACACACACACACACACACACACACACACACACACACGCTTTCTGCACCCAGGCATACACAAGCGCCACACACATGCACAAACACCACAGCACATATATACGCATAATGTACACACACATAGACTTCTGGATATGGTTCTAACAAGATGGATGACCTCCTTGCCGTCTGCTGCCAAAACCAACCTTAAACTACACACACACACACACACACACACACACACACACACACACACACAGACACACACAAACACAGCAACTCAGCAACTCAGATGGAGCCACACATGTACATTTTGACTCTGTAATGGAAAATGTCAATCTCTGTCGATGGCGGGCCTTGGAAACGCAGTGATTCCTTGGCTTCCACCCATCGCTCTCATTATAGGAAAATGTCACCTCATTTCCCAAGTACACGTCGCCTGATTAATTTCTGAAAAGGGGGAACAAGAGAGACAGGGATGGTGCGAAGGGGAGAGGGTGGCATCCGTGGCGGTGACTGTCGATTCCGTCGTTTCCGTTGGGCGTGTATGTTTGCGTGGCATAAAATGACTGTGTGTGTGTCCTTAGGATGCAGCAAGGTGGCTGAGCTTGACCCAGAAGCGTAATCTCATTGGTGGCAGCAGGCTAAGCAGAGTCACCCTGACATCCTTCTACCCTGTCATTCTTCAGCACTCCCTGGAGAATACCAAGGTGTTCCCAGATACCAGATGGGATGTATAATTCTTCCAGTGTGTTCTGGGTCTGCCCCAGTGTGTCCTCCTCGTTGGATGTGCCTGGAATACTTACAAAGGAACTGGGGCAGCACAATATTAGGAACACTTCTCAGCATACAGTCCAGTTCACCACTCACTAAGAGCTCAATGATAAACATGAAGTAGAATTATCACCTTTCTGACAAAGTTGACATAAACTGAAACTGTTTGAGCTTCGTAAAAGTCGATTTTTAGAATTAGATTGCACAGGTGTACCTAATAAAGTGCTCTGTGAGTGTATGTACAGATACAAAGTCCGTCAGAAGTCACTACAGAGCTGTTAATGCTGACTGACAGGTGATCCAGCTTTGTTACCATCATTAGGGATAGATGTCACTTCACACGGTGGTTCAGAGGGAAGGACGTCTCATTTCTCTAAAATCAAAAATAAAGTGTGGACCTAACTTTTGTCCATCCAGACTAAAGCAAATACTCTTCAGCCCCTACAATTGAATGTTAATTACCATGCAGTAAATCTCCACATTATCCTTGATTCTGGTTTAAAACTGATCCTCTGTTAAGGATGTGGATACCATACATGCTTTTATCTCCTCCTGTATTGACAATTCTAATTTTTATGTATGTATTAGTATCATCTTTATCTCACCTGCAGCTGCTTCAAAATGCTGTGGATGTAATGTAAAAGGGATTAGGTATGTACCTCGTGTTACACTTTCAAGTCAGAAGGGTGCTCTGTTGCACCTGTGACTACACCCAGAAGTGATGTCATGGTGTGCTGTTAACTGCTGTTGGGGCTAATTCATGGTTTTGATGTTCCATGTCCATTTGCATGTGGACTCTTGCCTCAAATTTTGGGCTGATGGGCAGATGAGTACCCAACCAGCATGAATTGGCCTTTAAGTCACTTTTAAAGCAAAGCTGAGCTAAACATGTCACACAGAGCGACCTCATTTTTACACACATAACCCACTGATATTCTCACCTAATTCCCTGGTATTCATTGAAAATACACAAGTTTCCCCAAAAATGTCTGGAGTATTCCTTTACAATGTACCGGTACCAGTAAATACAGGTGACATAAAGATTTTAAAAGCACGAGGAGGAAAACAAGAAAAAAAAAGACGACGGCAGACAAATGAGTTGGGGGCAAACAGGAGAGGCAGCGACAAGTGTTTTACAGCTGCTAAATAATTAGAATCCGATACAACAGTGGCATTCTCCCTCCCCGCCTGTCATAAACTGGATAATGCAAACAAATGACCCTCAAATTGAAAGCTGTGGGACAACACTGGAGAGGAACCTGTCTCATCAGTGTCAGAAACACACACCCATACATAAACACACACACCAAGGGGCACCGAAAAGACACAGTTTACAATCCAAATTATACTGTGATGACAGTCCAATTCTTTTCAATTTAAAAACTGATTAAATTCCCCTGTTGCTTTTAGTTGTCACCCACCATGTATCTTGAGTGTGTGTGTATGTGTGTGTGTGTGTGTGTGTGTGTATGTAGTCACAGCACTTCAATCAAAAATAAAGCTCCTGGTGCCTTGTTTGAATACCAATATGTCATCAGCTTTTGTAAGCAAGAGTGAATATCACCTTCATAATCATTACCATCCTAATGCTGCTTTACTGATGTTAATGAACATCATTTGGAGCTTCAATTGACCATAACACAGAATAAAAAGAATTTCACATCCTCTACAAGTATGTATGAATGTATGAATGCATGAAAGGCAGCTGGAATAATTGGCTGCCTGGTATCGTGCTGTACATCTGAGATTGTTCCCCATTCAGTTGTCCTGGGATCACAGATGAAAAATTAAAGTGGGGAAAAACACAAATGAAAATAAATGAACAAAGGTTGTAAGGAGGGGAGTGGAGGTAAAGCAGGAGAGGCAGCTCATTAAGGGCAAAGTCTCTGGATTTAGTGTTGTATTTACCTCGCAAGGCAGCTGGACTGGCGAATCCATCTTGTTGGGCTTCAACTTATGCAAATTACATTTGGACCAATCAGCATTCTACAAGAATTCTCACGTGATTTCTTTATCGTGTGAATCCAGCTGCCTCGCAACGTAAAATGGTGATAGACACATTTTTCATCCAATCACCTGCCACATACTTTTTGAAAGTGCCCATTGTTTTCCCGACAGTTTCCATGGACGTCTTGTCAGATGGTTTTGTGTAACAAACTGTCTGGTATGTCAGGTTATTGTAATGTAATTGTAATATCATTTCATAGCTAACTTTAGAGATGAAATGGTGCAGTGTTGGGGTTGGTGTTAAGAAAAGTAGTCAATTACTAAGTAGTTTATGTAGTTTCCATAAAATGTAGTTCAAAACAGAAATAGTCAAAATGTGCATCAGAATTAAAAAGTGCACAAACACAAAATTAACCTCTTAGAGTTTTATGTGGTAGATCAGAGGAGCAGCTCATCCATTGACCACAGGGGTGGTGGTCAAATCCCTAACTCCACATGTGCAAGTGTCAATGAACAAGACACTGGACCCAAAATTATCCCAATGACCTTGCATGGCAACCAATGTTGTCTGACTGTGTGTGTGTAAATGAGGCAACTTGTAAAGCGCTGTGTTTTGTAAAGTGGTAAAGCACTAATAAGTGCAGTCCATTTCCCATCCAAACAGCAGATGGTCAGCGTAAAACGACCAACCCTGTCTCCTAGAAATTACATTCATACGCCACTAAATTGCAACAGCGTACATGTTTTGCTGGCCGAATCACGTTTTCTCTCAACATAATGTTAATTAAAATGTATTCGGCAAGTTGCAAAATTGTAGATACTAAATATAATGTAGTTCTTTTTCCCCCACCAAAACATGTGCTTTTGCAGATGGTTGTAACTGCAGCCATCTGCAGCAGATTGGTGGCTGTAACTGCAGCAATATTAAACTTTTTATGGTTGTGTTTAGACACTGGTAGTAATTGGTGAGGTTAGGAAAAGATCATGGCCTTGGTGTAATACAGGAAAAAGTTTGAAATGACTTGACATTTTTATTTAACATTTAAGCAAAACCACAATCTTTCACTAACCTTAACCTCGTAGTTTTGTTGCCTAAGCCTAAACACATGTGGGACCCAACATGTGAACTCAGGTCTCTGGTGTCAGAGTCCTGCATCTTGTACATCTGCTGTCCACCCTGAGATCCTCTCTTCAACCTCAGAGCAATATATAAATGTAACGCTGAATTCATTAGATAAAATGTTGCCTGTGAACATAATCCAGCAGTCTGCTAACGCAACATAATAGGAAAAACAATTTAGTAGTATCTCTTTAGATAAAGCAAGGAATCTCTGTATGTATGTATGTCCTTCGCATGTCTCAAGAACCGTTCATCTTGTCTCCTTCATACGTAGTAGGTAAATTGTCAAGGAATCAAGAAAGTGCAATGTGGATGTGTGAAGTTATTTGAATGAGCGATTCTTAATAAATACATAAAAATACCTCATAAGCACTAAGGTTCATCCAATTAACTTCAGCTCTGTGTGTAAGGCAGATAGATAAATAGATAGATAGATAGATAGATAGATAGATAGATAGATAGTAGTTATGTAATTAAAGTTATAAAATAAATCCAGTGGCAAGATAGAAAAAACACATGTTAGGGAGCATTGGTAATTTGTAATGTCTACCAATAGGGAACATGGGTAAATTATAGCGTACACTGATTTGAGGTGTTAAGGGAGCATTGGGGTGCAAAACCTTTTTTGTTTGTTCAAATACTTAAAATGACTTTTGATTGTCTCATTTCCCTGAAAGGGACCTGTAGGGGCCATGTGGATTATGACTCTTTCTGTAAGGAACAAAGACACAAGTAGTGTGACATTGTTAGACTACTCAGGGACTTTGATTTGGGAAACTGTTGTTGGCATCCTGTTTTCTACTGACTGTGTTTTTGCCCCCATTTGTCTCTCACCAATAAGTCTTCTTATATCCACAATCATTTCTAAACCTTAATCAAGTAGTGACATGGTAATCTAAGGCTGTGATGGAACAGATTAAGAAGTTGTATTCACTTCCATAAAGCAGTAAACCCCTCACACCTTGAAGAATAAGTTACCTGAGACAGACTGCTCCCACAGGAAATGGAGGCAGAAAGGAGGCTCCTGTTTGAGGTAAAAAGAAATTTGGGAGACCTCTATTCAATTTGGAAGGTTTCAGTCGGGCTTAACAGTGACACTTTTCTTTGTTCTTTCATTGAGCTGCAGTTCTCTCTCTTTCTTTCTTCTGCTCAGCAGTGCAGGAGATGTACGGTGAAATTGAAACTGACAAAAGATGAGGAGATTTAAGATGAGTTTCCTGCGTGTGTGTGTGTGTGTGTGTTGGTTTGTGTGCATGTGTCAGAGGTGAAGTGTGTTTCTTATTTGGCACCCCTGTGTGACAGATGAGTGTGTTACCTGCAATAGATATATACATTTTCTTTCACTTTGCAGGAAATATGCCAAAATAAAGTTTTTTAGTCATGGGAGTGCTTTTCATTTGTAGAGCTCAACTACTCTAACATACATGTGCACACACAGACATGTGTATATAGTTATACTTTTTATGATTACTGTGATATTGATTTGAACCACTTATTGGCTTCAATCAGTTAGACAATAAATAGTGTCACTTATAGCAGTAATAATGGCTCAAATAAAAGGAGACCACATGAAGCGTAAAGTAAAAGATAAGGCTGGCATTATTCTATATTTTCTTACTATCAACAAATCCCAAGGAATGACCAAAACCAACACTGTGTTTGACTGTTTCTCATTACTTTATGACTTCCCTGTTTGTAGCATTCAGTTCCAAGCCGATGCATGGAGCAAGAAGGGTCGAACCATGGACAACTAACCCTGGTCCTTGATCTGAAAGTGGTATTGTTTCACCTTATAGCCTATTAACAGATATCCTTAATATGAGAATCCTTCTGTTCCTTCCATTTATCCAACATAGTGCAAACATGGCATACGTTCTTAAGTTTTCATCCCTGATTAAACCATTCGCTTTCACATTTTCTACCTTGATATCTCAATGTATGTTGTCGTCCTTTTTTAAAAAAAAATTCAATACATGTGTTCAGAACACTTATGCAACCAAGCATTCATCTCAAAATTTCATCTTATCTCTACACCTGCACACTCTCAGCCTCGCTTGTGAAAAGAGCTGGTCTGCTCTTCAGAGACATTCAAATTGGCACAAATTCAGTGCTTAATGGAAACATTGAACCTGTCAGGAGCCATAATGTGCAGTTTGTGTGTGTGGGTCGGTGCCTATTGAGAAGTCAAGGGCTCTTTGTAGGCCAGAAAAAAGGTAAATGTCACCTTCCCGTCGGGGTTGCTGTTCTCAGACTGTCGCTGAAGAGGGAGTGCTGACAGTGTAACTGTCTGTAAAGGTTGAAAAGGTAAGTCTGTTCTCTTTGTCTCTCTTTATCTCCTCACCTGGTTCTTTCTTTCTCGTGTATGTCATCAACCCCTCTTGGTCGCTCTGACCTTGTTGGCAAATTCACAGCATCTGTAAAACATTTTGAAGAATAGATTCACTTTCTCCAAACCATTAAATTCTGCCTTAAAACCTTATAGGGATTGTATAAATGTTTACAAGCACGAGGAGAAGCGGCTCCTGGTAATAAGATGTTACTCAGGTGAGGGTATTTATGTGCACCTGAAAGCCACATAACTGAGAATATCAGAATAGCAGAATATTTCTGTCCAACTGTGATGTCTCAGCTGAAGATAAAACAGTCCGCCCACAAAACTCACAGAAAGAGCCACGAGCTACACTTTTTGAATAAATAATGTTCACTTCTTACACAGGGTAAAGAAATAATCATCCTGATAGTACACAAAGTCTGAGGAGGACAAATGACATGGTAATGTAAGCAACGTGGGTGTGTGTGAGGAATACAGCAGCTCAATACTTTCTGGGTTTTCCTCATAACTTTAGTCAGGTTCGAGGACAGCTTGAGCAAGTCATCGCACTTCATCCTTTCTTAATTTTTCTTTATTTTTCGCAATTCCCCTTCTATCCATTTCCATTATCCATTTCGACCCATTCTTATTTTCCTATTTTCAAAAATCACTTGCTGCCTGAACAGCGCCACCAAGTGGCTGACACTAGTATATTACCCAAACACTGCATCATTAAACATATGCAAGATAACAGCCAACATTCAATAGGAACAAAGTAAACTCATGTTTAACCTTATTGTAACTTCACTCTTACAGTAAAATAGGTTTCCAAATAAAGTGTCATAATATTGATGTAAACCTGAAATCTGAAGTTTTCTCAGAGTGAGAGCTATGAAGCATGAAAACAAAAGCAGTGTTTTATATTTACATTAACAGTTGCTAATACAGACTGGTGACAAATGAAAGGAAAAACCAGTACAGATCTGAATGGTTGACCCTACTGTGAGGGGATCCTGTGGCTCTGCTATGCTATTGGATGCATCTTGCTGGCATGGTTTGGGTCCACTTGTCCCGTTAGAGGGAAGGGTCACTGCAAATCAATACAAAGCTGTTCTGAGTGATCATATTTATCCTATCATGAAACATTTCTATCTTGCTGAGAGTGGTCTCTTCCAGGATGACAGTGCCCCCATCCAAAGGACATGAGGGATCACTGGTTTGATGAGTATTAAAATGATGTGAATCATATACTATGCCCTTCACAGTCACCAGATCTCAACCCAACTGAATACTTTTAGAATTTGGACCAACTAAAAATAACAAATAGCATGTTAAACCTAAGTAATATTTGTTCCTGAATTCAACCAGACCTTAACCACAGTGTTGTTTAAATGTCTAC